>VZTQ01006356.1:200104-215523 GCA_013400755.1 Pelecanoides urinatrix | reverse complement strand
TGGGTCTGATGTGCCAGGCCACATCTTTCACTAGATGTTATCTGTTACTAATGAACTCTCAAGATTCAATGAACTCTCAAGAACAACTCTCAAGTTGTTCTTAAAATGGTTTGAGTTCAGTCCCAAATTCAGGATGCACAACACACCATGGAAAGCATTTTTACAGGATCCATCTCTACAAAACTTTCTTCAGTTAGTGTATAAGCAGGCTGACTTTGACACAAAGACAAATAGGAAAGAGATTTAGAAAAAAAACCATTAAAGTGAAGGAGTTAAAGAGCTTTAAAATTTGGTTTACTTCATCTGTCATAAAAAAGATTGCTTTCTACAAACAGTCAGACCAGAAGAAAAAGAAGTCTACCTATGCTTTCCTCACAGAAAGATTCATCTATGTTTTATAACCACACATGGTGCACACCACTGAAACATTTCTACATCCCAGATGGGAAAAAGAAACTCTTAGTCAAGTGGTTCCCAGTTTTTTTAGAGTAAACCTTCCTGATACACCATTATTCCCATCAATCTGAGGTCCATCCATCCCAATTCCTCCCATCATCTCTGCCTCAGCAGGTTCATCTCCTAACCTGTCTCTAAGTCCTCTCCCCAGAACGCCAACTCTCCTCACACTTTGGTCTCTTCTCACCTTCACTTTCCTGGAGATGGCTGAACACCTGCCTGCTGATGGAAAGCAGTGGATGAATTCCTTGTTTTGCTTTGCTTGTGTGTGCAGCTTTTGCTTTACCTATTAAACTGTCTTTATCTCAGCCCACGAGTTTTTGCACTTTTAGTCTTCTGATTCTCTTCCCCATCCCACCTGGGGGGAGGGAGGGAGTGGCTGTGTGAGGCTGAGCTGCCGGCCGGGGTTAAACCACAATGAGGTGATACTGGAAATCAATGGAGATCAGGGGAGAGGAACAGAAAGCATTGAGCTACAAGTACCACCGATGATTAACTAGGGCATGAGTAACTTCAAATCAATTTGGGCTGACTCTAACTGTGGAGTGGATAACTGGCTAAGCAGAGGTGAGAGGTTGTGTGAGGACACGTGGCACAGCTGCTATTTCAAGATCGTTCCCAGTCCCACCTTCTTACTGGAGAAATGAAGGCAACAGTAGTGGTACAACAGGAAGAGAAAGTAGGAAGGAGTAAGGATAGCTATTGACCCGTCCCAGCCCACATTTTACCTGCAAGGTTTCTTGCCTTTATGGTTGGGTACGCTGGATTAGACCACACACATTAGTGAAGAAAGAGGACAATTAAGGCCAGGATAGAAGAAAAAATCACCGTGACTCCAAATGCTTCCAAAAGCACAAATTCTTTTAACACTTATTCAAATGAATTATAATCGTTTTCTTTGAGTGACAGAGAAGAGCAATGCTGTAAGTGCTATTTAAGATACTTTGTACTGAAAATATTTACAGCTTCTGCATTAGTGCATATATTAATTGCCCTTGTAACTTTACTGTCCTATCAAACTGTTCAGGAGTGATAGAACCAATGACAGCAGATTGTTTTGAAGTTATAACTAAACACAATCAGAATTAATTTAATAAGCCAAATTTTCAGTAAACATCAGGAAGCTTCCCCATTAAAATCAAGTCTCCTTCAAGTAGGTTATGCTGGACACACAGGAGCTGCAACATCACTGATCACTGCTCACATGTTAGATCTTTATGATTCTCTGCCTCTGTCAACTGGTCCAAGTCCACTTTCCTCTAACAGACCCCAACATTTAGCATTATCTTTTCGCACCATTGCTCCAACCACTCCAGTCTTCCAGCACTGCTTTCACCTTCTCCACTGCCACCTGTTAGCTCTGCAATAAATTCCCAAGAATTTATACCATATAGTTTCTCCTGGAAAGGAAAAGGGGGGTATTTTTCCAGGAAAATATATTATGCACTGATGTTTCTGTTAATTCCTTCTGAGCAACATGAACCTGTTGGCTTCTATACCTTAAAGTTTTTGTTCAAAAAAGCTTTACTGCCCCTACAAGAGGACATGAGATATGCCTCAAATGATCCTCAGTGATATTCCATCGTGATGTTTGTAATCTGTTCTCAAATTGCACTGTGACAAATAGCACTACATGTGGCACTAATTCCAGATTGGTGCTAATGAAAACAAGAGTGGTAGTAATATCTAGAGTTTTCCCACTAGCTGTGATTGTGCCGGAGTACAAATGATGCCTGGAGACTGTGCAGAAGGAGATGGGAATTTTCTCTTCTTCTTACAGATGATTCACACCATATTCTTTTGCCTTTAGGATTGCTCCCCCCTAGTGATAGCAGAGACAAGCGTATCTGATTTCCTTTATGACTACCACTTAGGGACACATAAGTGCTAGTTGCTTTACCCTGGGAAGGATATCAAATGCAAAACAAGTAACAGCATGGAAAGTGAATGAACAAGCAGAATCCGTGGGTCTCATCCTTAGCAAGCTGAGCAGTGTTGCTGATATGATATACAACAACTGTAGATCTCCATCTGCAGGAAAAATAACCCCACTATCCAAACAGCGTACTGACAGACACCTCACGTTCTGGGGGACAAGTTCTGTGAAAGTAATTTTCAGACTCAGTGGCTAAGATAAGGTTAGCTTCATGGTCTCAGTGTGAGCCAGATTTCACCTTCATTGGAGAGATTTTTGACTTACTGTAGCACTTCAGATACATTACAGAATGATAGACGATGACTATATGCAGGATTTCTTTATGACAAACGGGCTCTATGCTCATTCCCAAAATCCTTCTACAGTCTGTTGGCTGACAGGATCCATGTTTTGAGACACAGACTATTTAAATATATACAGTGTAGATATACAATACAAAAAAAAGCCTAAACCTTTCTAGAATCTGTGCCCTAGATTCTAGTAACAATCTAGGGCACAACTGGGGGGTTGGACTAGATGACCTTTAAAGGTCCCTTCCAACCCAAACTATTCTATGATTCTATGATTCTATAATATTGCTCTAAAGAAAGAGCCAAAACCAGACTGGGGGATTGTGGCAAAAGAATTCATTTATCTCCCCTGGCTATAGACAGCAGTTAAGTGGATAGCTCAGATCTTGACCACAACAAGGTAAGCATTCAAAACAAGAAAACAAACAAACAAACAAAAAATCAAACAGAATTAAGCAAGAAGCAAGAAATCAAACACCTTCTGGCTCTGTATCTGTTTTACATTCACAATTTACTTACTTTGCGTGAGACAGCTTTTGTGTCAACCAGGGACCTGCCTTTGGGGAGAATCTCTTAGAGTCCATGAGTTACACTGTGCTTGCGTAGTGCAATAGAAAGTGACTATACTAGACATTTTATTTTTTTTTTTAATGTAGACACCTACTTTCCCAGATTGTAGTAGACTTTTTATTTGCAATAATATTTTGTCTTCAGTAGCACCTAGCATCTCAGCATGGCAAAATACTTTGCAAACATTTAATTAAGCCTTATGATGTCCCACCGAGATTGGCAGGTAGCTGTTTCGTAATGGCATCCGATATTTAAAATGACTTGTGCACACAGACACATGAAAACTGATCATTAGGTTAGGAGCAGAAGTGGGACCACAATATGGAAATTTCATTGCCGCTTCTCCAGCCTGCCTACCTGAGGACTCTCTGACTTCAGAAGGCCTTGGGTCGACAGGGTTATGTCAGGCAGCAGTAAAGCTGACGGCTAGAAAGGAAGGTGAAACAAAGTGCGTTACGGCAATCTTCCCAGGATTTCAAGTGACAGAAGTCAGAGTGTCTAGCCCTTGGCTTTATTCACAGATGGACAGAAGGGTATAAGATTATTCTCCATCTCTGAAGAGGCTGTGGACAACTGCAGTGCCCATGTGCAGTGTGTTCTGTTCTGGCATCCGGAATGGCATCCCAAAACAGAACAGTAAGGTCAAATGCTTCCCCACAAGAGGTGGCAGAACTGGTGTGTAACTGCAAGCTGGCATATTCCATGCAATTCTCAGACTTCCCCTGGGCTGCCGTAATCTATGGCCACAGCACCCGTCTCACGAAATTACAGAGATATGTGCATCCTCGGACAACAGAAAGAAGGAAATAAAAGCAAGGAAGTTGACGCTGAGATCGTACGCATCCTCTAAAGTGAGGGCTCAGCCCACTGGCAAATGAAATCAATCTGGGGATTTATCAGCAAGTCCCATTCATCATAATCTTTGTGTCTAAAGCTAACTCTTAAAATCCTACCTGAATCTATGCTTTTTCTTCTGCGCCAGAAGATTTCTGGTAACCCACTGACTTGCAGAGGAAGCTTAAGAAAGCCACAGGACTTGTGTGTGCTCACAGTGGGTTTCTAAACATCTTTGGCTGATATCTTTAGCTTTGTATGCCATTTTCCAGTAACATGAAGTCAGAGCTGGTAATTTGGTAGATGGCAAAGGGTTTCTTGCTCGCTGCTCAAGAGTATTAGCTCTGAATCCCAGCCCAGGTCAGATTTCTTCAGTCACATGAGCCAAGTCACTTCTCCATTGCATACTGTGGCACTCAAACTTTAAAAAGGTGGCAACAGAACTTCCCTGCCTTGTAGGCATGCTCTGAAGTAGGACATAAATCAAATTACTAACATTTTGCACAGGTACTGATGAGCTAAATGTTACCTAAATGCTGTATTTAGATAAATGAAAACTCGGGTGTGAGGCAATTCTTTAATTGCCATGGTCTTAATTCCTCTGTCTCAGCTTTCCTATCTAACAAAGCATGCAGCAGTATCTGAAAGAAACGTCATATGTTCAGGGCTCCTTGGGCACCTTCCACACTGCTGCGCTGGTACAGACTGCTTAAGCATCTTAGTCATTTCTTTTATTTATCCCTTTTTTTCCATAAGCCTTGATTGAGTAACAGCCCAGGGAACAAGAAGTCCAAAGGACAGAGAGGAAAGGAACACCTGCCAGATAAATATACACACCCATCTGAGCCAAGCAGGGTGGGCAATTAACTAAATCATTTAATCCATCCCTCCTAAGCTCTCAGTGCGCAAATGCAATTGGGACATTCTAGTCAATCACTATATACAATAGATTTAAAGATCTCTTAAAGAAAGAGATTACTGCAGGATTTTATACATCTAAAGGGTTCTTTATCTCTGCTTGTAGAGGAATGTTGTTAGGGGCTGTGAAATATCTCTACCTATTCCATAAGCACATTTTGCATTAGTAGGATGCACTGCAAGTAATTTGGCTAATGTGCTGCACTGGGAGAAGACCAACAAGAGTCAGGTAAAGAGCCACAAGAAGTAGCTTTTCTGTCACTTCTTAAAAGCTCCAATCTGCTTTATCATGTCCATATTTTACAAATGTGTATGCTGGCATTTCTAAGTAAGATTTATGGTGGCTTGCTAAATGCAGAAATAACCATCAAACACTCAGCCTAGCCTAGCTTTCCTGAGATCTAGAGGCTTTTTAGTGGGACTAAGCACCTACAACACGTTTGAAATTCTAAGCATTTAAAATCAAGATACCCTTTACAACAGTATCACGTCAAAAGGCCTTAAATAACCTGCCTAGGATCTTGTACTGAGACCACAACTGTAACCAGTCCTCTTCTGTTACTGCATACCTGATTCTAATTCTCTCAATGGCTTTGCGAAAAACACGATCTTAACAAACATGTCATTGATCAGCAAAGCAGCAACTTTCTGCTGTAAATCCCTGTATATACCACCAAAAAAAAAAAAAAAAAAAAACTTAGTAAATGCCCACTTTTAGAAAGGTTTTGCATCCTACTACTGAGAGAACAGTAGCTCTCAGTACTGCAGACTACAACACACTTGCAGGTGCAGACAGATACCAGATAGTTCCCTTCCTACCTCATTTCATTTCTTGGTATAAATATGAGCAGGATGGGGCTGTTCAGCAGAACACAACATTCTCTGGGAACTATTGCCAGGAAATGTAAATTGACAGGTATCCACTGTCTTAAGCGGGGACCAGAAGAGAAGCCAAGATGCTCTACAAAAGCAATCAGTGTAACAGTTTAGACCTGCCTCTCCTTCCCATGGATGTGAGCATCTCTAGGAGTTTGGGGCCATTTCAGACTTGTGGGAAACTATGTGTGGGAATATCAGCAGCAGGTCCCAGAAGACTTAAGAGCAACTTGTCAAATTCTTGGGAGATTCTCAATTCCCTTTTTCAGATCCAAAAGGCTCAAGAAGGGCAGGGTCTTCCTAAATTCATGTGTTAAGGATGATATTTCCCTCGGCATTTCCAATGGATCCAGCACCCTGATGAAATGGAGGAGGAACCACAGGGAGATTCACAAAATGTATCATCCCATTAGCAGGCAAATTTGTTCTTATTTCCAACAACACCTCTGGCTAGTGAAGCTTTGGGTGTTACTTCAACCGCAGCAATCACTGCCAACAAACCCAGTACCTAGCCTCCCCTTTACATCTGCCCACGATGCATAGCCACTGTGCTCCGAGCACAGCTAGCAGATGTTGCAGAGCTGTTTTGTCTCCTCACTCAAGTGTCTCATCACTTGTCTCAACACAAGTTTTGGCTTTCTGCATGGAGGTACCAGAGACCAGGTGGTCCTGCAATGGTGCTGAGCCCCACCACATAATTTGCCCTGGGGCAAGCAGGGGCCATCCTGTTCTGCTGCTCTGTCAATGGGGCACCCCTGGCTCTATCTCTTCAGAGCCCCAGGACAAACCATTGAGTGAGAGATGGTGAGTCTGGGGTGCTGGGGTGATCAAAAGGAGGACTGAAGCATTTGGGGAGATGTTTGAAAAAGGAAGGGAAGAGCCTTTGAGCATTGGGGAACCTTTTCTCTCCCTACAATCAGTCAGGGGTTTACTGGTTTCCCACCACTCCCCAATCTTTTAACATGGAAGAAAACATCATTCAGAAGGGGAAAGCGAAGATATTTTTCACCAAGCAGCTAAAACCCAAAACGTAACCCCCTTGCTCCCTCAAACAGAGGGGTGTGTGGGTGTCTTATCTGAGAGTCCTGAGATCAATTGACTTGGAAAGATATTATGAGAATGTGCACTGACAACTTACAACCACCCAGAGATGTTTTGATTTGCCTCTAGCTGAGGACAGAAAAAAGAAAAAGAAATAAAGAAATAAAAGAAATAAGGCAGTCATAGGGACAAACAGTCCTTTCAGGACATCAGCCTGAAATAGGTTTCACATAATCTTTATAACCTGCAAAAGTGAAATAAATCTGAAGACAGCAGGCAGGACACAGCAACCTGGACTATCACAGGTCCATTTTCTTTCTACATCATCTGTCTGAAATAGCCTTGTGAGGGCTTCATGTCATTTGTCAGCTCCACCTACACATACCTCCTGGGGAAGGGCCCGGATAGAGATTTACATCCCTGCAAATTCTTTGTAACTCTTTGATATGAGCAGCATCAGGTAACTCCTGGGTTCATGCAGCAGGGAGACTGACAGGCGGATCAGAGAGCGAGAAGCAAGAACATCACAAAGGTCTGAGGGCGTACGAGGCTGGGGCAGGGAAAACAGAGGATGAAGTGATGGAGGATTCATGAATTCCCAAAGAGGAAGGCTGGGGTGGATGTCAGAGCAAACTTGAGCTGAGAGTAGTTGGAAGGTTGAGAGACAAGTCAGAGCAAAAATCATGTTTGGAAGCTACTTGTGACGGTTATATGTTGATTTTCTCTTAAACTCTTTTAGGTGGGCAGCTGCCTGAGGCCAACCCTGCAGACACCAGGAGTAAGATCTGTTTTGGTGCATAACTGCAGGGCAGATCCCATTTGAAGGAGAGGTAGGCACCTGTGTGCGTTTAAGACGACTGGCCCTGGAGGTCTGAAGCTTTCCTAACACTAGGCACTGCGCTAGGCAATTTTATCTCTGTATTGCAAGTCTTTGGGAGCAGAGAAAGCCTAGCACACACAAACCATTTTGCAACTAAATGTATTCAGATTCAGCATTTCCAATATCAGCTGGGGATCTTTTGGTACACAGTACCGAATCTGGAGGTCTGAACAGAGAGAAATAATGGTGCTATTCAGGTTTTATCTTAGACCTCACATACAGAATGACTAGATGGTTTTTCTCCAGGCTCCGGGCGGTCAGTGCCACATGACAGAGCAAGCAGTAAACCAGGTTTCTGGTGATGGCAGCACAGATTTCTTCCTTCATGAAACTGAAGCCTTTCTGCACACTTTTCTCAACCTGGCCATAAATTCCCCTTCACAGTAATTTATTGCACTGTGCCCTGTAAATTCACGTGAAGACAGCTTCATAAAAGAACATGCAACCACTCTTTATGCTCTGCAACAGCATAAAAAAGATTTAGTGTAAACAAGAATGAGGTCTGAAGGGATAGCACCAGTGGGAAGGCTGGTCCTGTGACTAAATTAATACAATGACAGCCACTCTGAAATTTGTCCTTTCTAGCAAAATGATGAGGTACCCTGAAAGTCTCCATGACAACACAGCCCAGCCTTGTGTTACAAGATGCTTATGCAAGAAAGCATCTAAAAGTACAGTGCCTGGGGAAAGCCTTCCAACAAAAAAAACCCACAGGGTTTCATCTGCTTCCCCCACCTTATTCAGATTATTTTCCACATGTTTGGTTTTTTCTTTTCTGAAACTTCAGATAAAAAAGAATATTACATAGTCTTCCTATTATATCACTGCTTGTTATTTTCAATTAAAAAGACATGCACAGAAATGTGGAATAACAGGGAAATCTGACAGTATTTCTTTGGTCTAAGTGCTAAAACCTTGTGGCTTAATAGATTTTTATGTTTCCAGAAGAGCTATGTTTGTTGTTCGTCACTGTAACAGCGTTCAGAAGTGCCAAACATCAAAACCACTGTTCTCCACAGTGTATGCAATCTAAAATATAAGCTATCAAATTTAGATAGAATACGCTTTAATACAAGATTCTTCTGTGGCAAAAGAGGACATGCTTTTACATCAGATAGGTTCTCACCCATGGTGGGATTCATCTGCCTAAATGGAGATGTCTGATGTCATTTGAGATGCCCCAGGCTTCCCTGCTAGCCTCCAGCTGCTGGTCCAGAAGAGACCAGGGCTCCTGCAGGTCTTGTGTCACATCCGTCGGCTCTGTGTGAACAACTCAGACACCAGAACATTTAACACCCAAGTTAAGGCCCTGAGAGCAACTGGTATCTGGCACTATCAGAATCAAGAGTCTTCAGAGGCCAGGATTTCATCCCATAAATCTTATCATCTAGTGCATATCTAGAGTGAAAATATTATCGTAAAAAAAGTAATCAAATGCTTAGTTTAGCCCCCATCTCTAGGAAAAGCCTAGGCCTTTCTGCTTTTGGGGTCCATTCCACTGATTTCAGTGTTACTGTGAGCTTACAAGGTCCAAATCAAGGCTCACAGGTACAAAAATCAGGGCCTCAAAGCAGCCCCCTTGCCTACAGGCTGGCCGAGTTTCCCAGCAAAGCTTTCCACTAGCATCACAGAAACACAGGTGGAACAAAATACTAAAAGACATCTTATTAAGTTAACATGGCTGGAGAATTAACCTGCAAACAAATAAGCCAGGCGGGGATTATATAAGCTTTAATACAACCTTTTATCAGAGCTGAGGAGTCCCTAATTAAACTAACTATGGAAAATAATACTTAATGAATCTGTAAATAAATACCAGCAGGAGAGATGACAGATATAAAAAATACCTGTCAGGGAAGATCTGCTCTCCAGAGGAGAGTTAAAAAGAGCAAAGCAAGTTCAGAACTGCTAGTGCCCCAGCCCACCTCACTAATGGACATCCCAAAGGGGAAACGCACAAACACCAGGAAAACACCCATAACCTTCTGCCTTCCCTCGCTAGCTCTTACCATGCACCTTCATCTCTGGTAATTTCAGTGGAGTGTAACATTCAAAACATTCATCAGTTCAAATGTCCTTTGAAGTCTCTCCTTTCACACATTATATTTCACTGTGTTTAAATGACTGCTAACACTCCAGCGAGTTCTACCTGGCGTTGCCTTTGATTAGAAGGGTGTGTCTTCCCAAGTCCAGGAAACAACAGAAATCCACGTTTAAGGGTCTATGGAAAAAGTTGTCTGAGTTCATGACAGAAAGGAGGTCACCCAGAAGGAGTGAACCACTATACCCCAGTTGAGCCAGATAAATGGCATGCAAAAGCTCCACGCAGGCCAAGACTTCAGGTGAGTCAAACAGGACATGAAGTTTAGTCATCCTGCTCCAGGAGAAGGTAGGCAGCTCCTTTCCCTGGGAGCAGGGCTGGTCATCTTACTCTTGTGGAACACCCCTCCACAATAAAAACACAGTATTTTAATGGTCTGTTACGGATGCCACCCATCCCTCTGCCCGCAACCTGTTACTTTGTGAGCTCTGCTGAGATATCCAGCCTGTACAACAACCAAAGGGGCTGTCCACAACTTCTGTTCCTTCTGAAAATGATTCTGCCTTTCTTCCAGGACAATGTGCTACATGGTTCTCCCAGCATCACTCCAGGAAATTCAAATAAGCCACAAAAAAACCTAACCACCAAAACAACCCACACTTCCACAGACACCCGTGTCTGTATGTTTAGTCCTTAGTAGGTCTTCAGTAGTTCTTCTCAGCATGTTGACAAGAAGTACTCTGCGTAGAGGACTTACCCTCCTTCAGCCCTCCTCGGTGATGTTCAGCAAACAAAGAGCTGGTGAACAACTAATTTAATTCCATTTTAGCTGGTCTGCAATGCTGTTCCACAAAACTTTCTGCAGCAGGACCATACATTGTAGTTGCACCCTGCAAGAAGCACTTAACAGTACAATGTCCCCTGCTGCTTACAGCTTCCCAAATAGACTCCTCCTCCTTCCCTGATGACCATCCTTTCCCAAAGGGTTGGAGCTCAACAGTAGTTTTTTCTCAGCTTTTATTTCCAGCTTGCTCTCAATTTTTTTCTTCTTTTTTAAAATAAAATCACATTTCTGAATTTTCCCATCCCTAACAGTCAAACTCACCTGAGCAGCTGAACCTATTAATTGATCCAAACCAGTCAATCGCAAGTGGAGAAGACTGCATCATGTCTTAAGATCGGTATCACTACAACAATCTACCACTACAGTAACCCTTCTCTCCCAGAAGTCAGAATAGTCTCATATTAGAAAGCCTAATTTCATTTCTATGATTAGCCTAATACAACTGTGTACAGGTCCATAATTTACAGGAGAACTTTACAAAAGCCACTGAGCTGGAAAGTCAAGCTGGGGATCAGCAAATAAATAAACAGATTACTCTTTTCATTTTGTTTGAATAATTTGTTTCAACATGGTTTTTATTACATCACGCTTCATATAATATACCAAGATCCTCAAGGAAAGGTCAGGGACTAGCATCCAAATTTCCACATGCAGCACAGCAGAAATAACTTCTGGAAGCTCCATACAACATGGATTTCCCTTATTTTATCAGTAAATATCTTAAACTGTTGCCTTTACCTCAACTGAATAACTAAAACAATATGATAGCAAGAGCAGAATGCCATTACCAAGGAGAAGACAATACCATTACAGAAGTTATGGATTATATGGTATTTCTCCTCCTTTACAGTCAGTTTTTGACAGCTGATCTTGACATCTCATTCAAACAGGAGTTTTCAATGCATTTCAATTACAGGAAGAAAATAACCAAAATTTTGCACAATAATGAACTAACGTCAAGACTGACAGGCAGCTAGGAGATTTTAAATGTATCCTTGCACAGAGAACAATACTGATCTGCAACATCTATTTCCAACTCTTATTTTACCTCTTTATCCTATTCCAATGCAAAATAACTTTTTCTTTCTTTCTAAATCTGCTTTTCTCTATCTTCATTCTTTCTTAGTTGAAATAACTTACCAGTTTCAGCGAGCTTGCTCTTCTGGATGGTGTCTTTTAGAAATAGAGATACATGCCTTAGAATGCAGAGTGTTTATAGGAGAAGCTCCACCACAGTCTAGATTATGTTAAGTGGTGGGAAGGACTAAAATCCCAAACATGTGCATACATATTCATCTACACCCACAGCACTACTGACAGCATTAGGTGAGCTTGTCTTGCTGCAAGTGGTGGCTCATGTCAAAGCATATATTTATATGTATAATACTGAAGCTTGGTTTTGTTTTGTTTCTTCTTCTGAACGCAAGTGTATTGGCATAAGGAGCAGCAATCCTTTTAGAGACATATGCATTTAATACAGTGGTGTTTGCAACAGCAGGACAATGGAGATAGCAGGTGAATAAAATTTTACTTGAGTGATATAGATAACTACATTTTGCGATAATGAGGTTCCGCTATAACATATAGTTGACCATAATGATTGTCAGCCTGGAAAAATGGTGTTCAAGTGTTGGGTTTTTTTCCTCTTTCTTTTGTCTGGAACTGAACTATTTTGTTTTCAGTTTATATTTCAGGCCTAATGTTTAAGAAGCTGAGAGTCTAACAACTGAAGTTGGAGTAATAAGTGATTAATTCCTCTGGAAAAAAAACCAAAAACAACAAACAACACAGCAGGCTTTTTGTGTCTTCTACAATATTTTGTGCATTTTCACTTGCACCATGCAGCTGTACTAGGGAATTAAACAAGTATAATGCTTGCTTGTTGCATCTGAATACAGAGTAGAGAGCTGCTGTGAGTCTTTCCCAAAGGCAAAGGAATGTGCTACTTTTTGCCAGCTGAAGTCCTTTCCAAATCAGAAATCTTCTTTTTATGGATAAAAATAGCACTGTGGTGACAGGGCTGTGTCCAGCCCTTCTCTCCAGCCCTGAAACAAGACAGCACCTGGCAAGAACCTGCTGGTGTTAATGAGGTGATGTGCAAACATCGATGGTATCAGCTGCGCTGTTCCTGTGCAATGTGACTTTTCCTGATGCCCTCTATGCATATAACTACGCAACCACCACATGTAAGGACTTGCCATTTGTTGTCTTTCTCCTGCATTTTTCGATCTCAGGTGCTGAGCTTTTCCTTTCTGCACCCTGCTGTGAGGGCAGGTCGTATTTCCAAAGAATCACATTTCAAACTTTTTTTTATTTTAACCTTTAGCTCTTCTTTCTATTTTTACTCCTGAGACAATTTCCAAGTGTTCCTGTCCCCTCCCCATTATCCCTGTCCTAGCTCTTCGAGTTTAAGTCACATAGAAGCAGATTGGTTTGTTTTTTTTTTTTTTTTCAGAAGCAGAAGGACAGACATCCAAGATGAACCCGTTAATTTTTATCTCCCTGCAGGATTTAATTTCTTCCTTACTATCCTCTTCTGGGTCATTTCAGAGGGGTTTGCCAATGTGAACCTTCATCAGTTAAAAAAAAAAAATCTTTCTAACCTTTAACATTTATTTACTAAAGTCTATTATTATTTATCTTAAATACCTCTGTTCCCTCTGTGGTGCTACCTTTTTTTTCTCCAAGTATATTTATAGGCAGTTATCTCTACCTTTATTTCATTAAGCAAGGTCTTAGACTCCCAATTATTTTAGCATATCTGCACATCCTATCCTTCAGTCTACGTAACTGAGGGTTGAAGCATGGCTCTTTATCCTACATGAGACCCAGAAAGAGTGTGAAAGAGCTCTCCCTGGTTTTTGGGAGAGCAGCCATGCATGTCTCCTTGTCACGTTTTTGATCCCTCAGCAGGCACAGCCCAGACCCACAACTTCTGCTTTCAATGAAAAGCACATAACTAATGCTCTATATCCCGTAGCTGCAGACTACGGTAATTCCACTATCCAACAGTCCCAAATTAGCTGGTAGCAGCTCACCACTCCAGCAAAGAGAGGCATCTTTTTATTGGGAATACACCTACATAGTTTCAAACCTTCACCAACATAATAGAAGAACTCGCATGAGGTGATGGATCTTATGCTTGCTTTAAAAGTAATTCCTGGGTCACAGGCTTCAGTTAAGGGTTTTCCAGTCATATGGGAGCAGAGTTGGGGAGGAGGGGAACAGTTAAATCCTTTGGCCTGGTTAAGATTTTTTATTTTTTCGTTGGTTTTGGGGGTTTTGGTGGAGTACTGCTATGGAATGGATGTCTGTGTCAAAGGAGAAGGTCACCACACACATAAACAGATAACCAGGACACTCACATTTCTGCACTTGAGAAGTCTGAAGCATAACAAATTGTAGTGAACAGATTAGGCAAGATGAATTGGGCAACGAGAGCCAACTTCTAAATTGTTATCTAAATCTAAATCTTAGCCTCAGTGTTGCTATAAGTCAACATGCTTATATCCCTTTCAATTAAATGACCCAGATGAGTGAGAAACATAAAGATAATAAAGTAAAGTAGCATTCAAGTATGAGTAGTAGCTCACTGCTGAATGTAGCATATCAGGAGTTGCTGTTCATGGGAAAAAGTTTCCAAGTGAGAATGATCCATTTTTTTAAAGGACATCGTAGACTACTCTAAATTCTAACCTCAGAAAGGCTGCAATTATGTATTTTAGAAAGCAGATGGCTAGGACGGGATGTGGTAAAAGAATATAAGATAATGAATGCTCTGGAGAAGATTCTTTCTCACGAATCCAGATAGATGTTCAAGGAAATTAAGAGGTGAGGAATGAAAGGCAGATCAAAGGAATGTTATTTCTAACTCACCATGTGATTAAACCATAATTAATTGCTATAGGATGGGGATGAGGCCAAAAAAAGGCAGAATTCTAAATGAGATAGAATATCTACATATATATCAGGAGTACCCACAGTTATTCATATCGACGATTAAAATTTTTAATTAAAATAATTCACCCTATGAAAATATTAATAAAGGATATTAAATCTCATGCTGTAGGGCTTAAGACAATCTCTGAATATTAAGGTCTCTGGATGAGTCCCAGCTCGCAGAGCCAATTATACGCATCTTCCAGTTGTTAATTCTGACACTTCAATCCTACCCTATGGTTTCATATGAATGGGGTTGGGCCTCTGTTTCTCTTGGGCTAATTGGAATTTCTCAGCCCTAAACCATACTGTCCTCATGCCCAGAGTATCTGAGAACTGCAGGTGCTGAAGGGCACATTGCTACTCATTACTTCAAAATATATCTCCATGAGCAATTGAATATGACTATTTATCAGCCCAAAGTAAAGAATAGAAGATAAATTATATCCAATTATCTCCTGTTGTCCTCTCTGATGTAATAATTTCTCGCTTCTCTTTAGAACTTACCACCTTTCTGGTTTTCCATTAGCTTTCGAATCATAGAATCATTAAGGTTGGAAAAGACCTCAGGATCATTGAGTCCAACCATCAACCCAACACCCCCATGCCCACTAAAACACGTCCCTAAGCGCCTCATCTACACGTCTTTTAAATACCTCCAGGGATGGTGACTCCACCACTTCCCTGGGCAGCCTGTTCCAAGGCCTGACCACTCTTTCAGTAAAGAATTTTTTCCTAATGTCCAATCTAAACCTCCCTTGGCGCAACTTGAGGCCATTTCCTCTCGTCCTATC
>VZTQ01006356.1:169615-199395 GCA_013400755.1 Pelecanoides urinatrix | reverse complement strand
GACTATTAAAGACTGAGGCAAAGAAGGCGTTGAGTACCTCAGCCTTATCCTCATCCTCAGTGGCAACGTTCCCCCCTGCATCCAATAAAGGATGGAGATTCTCCTTGGCTCTCCTTTTGTCGTTAATATACTTGTAAAAGCATTTTTGGTTGTCTCTCATGACAGTGGCCAGGTTGTGTTCTAGTTGGGCTTTTGCCTTTCTAATTTCCTCTCTGCACGACCTAACGAGATCCCTGTACTCGTCTTGAGTTGCCTGCCCCTTCTTCCAAAGGTGATAAACTCTCCTTTTCTTCTTGAGTCCCAGCAAGAGTTCTCTGTTCAGCCAGGCCGGCCGTCTTCCCCGCCCATTCTTCTTATGGCGCAGGGGGACAGCCTGCTCCTGCGCCTTTAAGACTTCCTTCTTGAAGAACATCCAGCCTACCCGAACCCTTTTGCCCTTCAGGACTGTCTCCCAAGGGACCCTCTGAACCAATGTCCTGAGCAGCTTGCTACTGACTTGTTAAAAAAAAAAATAATTCAGAGTGGCTTACCATGGAGACATGACTGTATATAGAAATAGTGACGTGTGGGAACCAAGGACTTCAAGCAGAGATACTATCTTTTATTGGATCGATTCATGGGAACTCCAGAAATGTTTCCATCTCACATGTGTGTTTAACCAGGTGATGCTAACTTAAATGTACTTCTTCATATCCTCAGCTAAGTGCTAAGGCTAATGACTTTAACATTCAGATCAATAATCCCTTGAAACAGATTGAAGTGAATTTAGGGCAGGGAAAACTGTAACATACTCAATCCCTGGGGACCCACCTTGTATCTCTCAAGACAATTACAGCACAGGCATTTTAAAGCCTACCTTGATCATGCTACTCTGCCAGCATGGTCCTGTCTTATTCTGGAGAAACTGCTTCTGTCATTCTGGGATGACAGAATAAGCCTCCTCCCTCTTTAATTTGACTGCTTAGGGTGCCAATTAGCACAGGTTGATAGGAGCTTCAGTATGATGAGAAATCAATTGTATGCCCAAAGGTAGAGATAAAAACTAATTTCCTGTTAGGAGGAAAAAATTCATGCAGCTAGGTTATTGAAAAAATTGGAAACCCAAGTGAAATGCACAAACTTGAACGCATCTAACTTTAGTTCTTAAACTAGTAGCAGATTCCTTTTCTAGCTACTATCAGACTAAACTATAAAGATCAAACTTTAAAATGAAGTTGCATGTTTTCCTGGTAGGTCTGGTTGGTTAGCTTTGTCAGATTTCAGTCAAGTCTCCTGCATATCTAGTGGGTTTGAGCCTACAGCAGAAGCAAGTAGGAGAGAGCTAAAAGCATATATATCACTGATATTGCAGCACAGGGGAGCACAGCACATCACACTACAGTAGTAGAAACGTGAGGCTTGCCCCCACTCCAGAGTGACTTTCAAACCACACACGGCTTCCTTTTGTTTACCTTTTTTTCTTTTTAAAAATGTCACCTGCAGTTGAGTCACCCCACATAAGTTAGATGGGATCCATCTTGCCATCTACTTTGCAGGGTGGAGCTCAGGTGTCTTTTGACTTTTCAGAGGAAAGAAGTTTTTCAAATCTAAGGTAGGCCAGCGTGCCTCCCTGTATCCTGCACTTGTGGTCTATGGCCCTCAGAGAAGAGCAGACCCTTCACATCCATTGACTGCTTTGTGGATCTGGGCTAGAGACCTCAGTGGCTGTAGATCAGAGATGCTGATCTGTGATCATTTTTTGATGGCTAAGGTATGCCTAACCAGACCCATAATTAACAAGAAGCTGTTGTTAGGCTCATCCAGTTGTATTTTACAATAACTAATTCCCTCCTACTGCAGGAGCTCAAGATAACAAAAATATCCCTGATCACTTTCTTTTGCGCACAAAGTCTTCAGGCATTAGTACCTTTGTTTTGCAGATGCAACCATATGTATTTACACATGCATGTATCAGAGCAGCTACACATATGCAACAAGCCTTCCGTAGACTCATCTAAAGGCAATATTGATTTGATCCTTCCTAGTGTTCACAGAATGCTGAGTTGCATTGAATGACCCAAATGTTTCCTTCCAATTAACTACACATTCCTGTATTTTGTTGGACATAAGATACCTTTAATTCCCATCACCATGCACAGTGCTTGCATAAGTACTATTATTACTGTGTGTCAACAGGATTTCAGGATGAGAGCCCTCAAAATTAGAAGCTGTAAAATCCTTCTTTAGCTCCTGTTTTATCCATGATACACCAGAAATAACAGTAGTCGCTCCAGGCATTTAAGCTGCTGCATATCCAGCATATGCAGTGTACATATTTTTGCTTTGAGAGGTCAGAGCAGCTGAGGGTCTAGATCATATCTAACCCAGGGAGGACCCATAAGATAGTAATTCCTCTTCCAGTATTACCAAAGAGATTTGCATGGGGAAAGCATAAGGGAAACATAAGCATTCCGTAACTGTATTTTCTGTACCTAGGCTTGTTACAAAACACAGCTAGAGCAGCCACAGCTGTGTCTTTCAACCAAAAATTCAATGAATAACCTATTCACAATCACATGGTAGACTCTCAATATCAGTTCCCTTGCCCTGCTTGTGTTGACCTTAATCCATATCTCCTCCCCTCAATCTGCCCAAAGGGTTTGGTTCTGTGAAATACTAAGAGCTGTTTTGGAATGAGTGTGCACCTCATGGTGAAGTTGAACTATTTGGGCATTAAGAGTCTAAAAAAGATCATGTGAAACCAGTGACTACACAGAACTTCCCCTCGCCTGCCTTCAACATTTCATTAATTTATATTTCCTCCCTCAGGTGCTCAGTGAAGCAAAGACTAAAAAAATGTTTCCCTTTTTCATACCAAGGGGAAATTTACCGTTAAGCAAAACGATCACACTCTTCCTCTCTCCTAGCCTAAAGAATATATCACTGTTTAAATCAAAGTGAAACCACTTCAATAAACTACTCCCTAGTTTATTTTCCCTTTTGTGAACATCCTCAAACCAAGTGTTTAAGGTCTTTTCCTTACATTCAGAGTCATGGTTCTATGTTTCCTTTAGGCAGAATACGGACTTAAATCTCCCAAACTGCCATGAATGCTCTAATTACTGATCTGCTGGATGAAAGGGTGCCATAATATCTTTGTGTCCTGCTCAAGGCCAGATCTGTAAAGGAGGCTCCAAGCCTTTCTACCAGACTGAGAGATACAGGCAAATGATCACCACGAAAAATTGTTAATCTGGATAGACATATGAACAAACACATTCAAGAGCAGAGTGGTGAGCGTCTGAAGAATTTACCTCTGTAAACTCAATGTCTGCAACCTTGGTACTTCCAGAGTAAGGCAGTTGAGCAGAGATTTACCGAGCACCCACACCAAAGCAAGCACTTAACAAGGCTTATTTACCAAAGTCCTTCTGCCCCTTGTCTCTATTCATCACTGGTTTTCCAGAGCTGGTCACTCTGCCTATATGATATATTTCAAGCAGCCATATTCTGTTAACAGAGATAGGTCTTTGTACTAGTTGACTTATATCTGAGGAGAGTGAAATTATTGTTATGTCATTCCTAATTGCTCTTATTAAGAAAAGCTTGTGCTACTTCCCATTTGATGTGGTGTTTACTGGCTAGTTAATTATTTCATGTGACTGTCCTATGAAAGTGGGAATGAAAGCAACTTCTAAGCTGTGCACCAGAAAAGTTGGAGGTGGTATACAATGCTTTATCAAGGTTTTATCCCACAAGGCTGATTAACATTCATTTTTCAGAGTTATCCCAGCTAGACTCATGATCTTATGTTTATCAGATGATTTTTTCTATCCTACCTCTGTCACAGAATTGTGCTCAGCTGGTTGTTACTTAGGGTTGTTGCCTTTTACTTTTAACCAGGATAGAAATTTCTCCCTTCTATATTATAAGTCCTTTAACAAAACCCTCTCAAATGGTATTTCTTCTGCTTTGGCTGTGCACACAGATAAAACCCTTTCCTCAGTTCATCTCCTTTCTCCTCTTTGGCTACCATGGCTCTCCTTTTGCTCATTCACCCAGCTACAGCTAAGCTGGGCATGTCACTCTCAGTGAGCTCCCTTTGATCATTTCATCTTCCCCTACACATTGGAAACAAGCTCTTTTAAGCAGTTTTATAATTTATCCCCCATCCCATTTAGTTGACTCATTAGTACCTTAAAACAAAACCAATTTCTGCTGTCCTTCCACCAGCCTTAACACTAAAGGATTAAATTAAACACAGTATTGCTCCCAGCTTTCCTTCAAGTGATGACATCCACCTCTTGCTCTGACATGAAGTCCAGAGGCTGCCAGAGTAGGGACCCAGCTCTACAAAGGGCCTGCTGGGATCACACTGGGATTCTGCTGCTCCTCACTGGTGCTATGCCCAGGTGCCCTCACATTCCTCTGCAACGTCCCATTCAAAATTGCCCCATGTGCCACTGGTTCTTGTCCTGTACAGACATCTGCAAAGTTGTAATAACACAAGGGTTCATAATCATTACTTGTCTAACTCACCTGTTATTACCACGCATCAAGCCCAATAGATAAAGCAAAATGTATTCTTTGAAAGATAGCTAATCTCCAATTACCAAAATTACCTTTTTTTATTTATAAGTTGCTCCAGTGGCTCTATTTGCATTAGAAAACACATGATTTTAAGAATCTGACAATATGTGTGCATGTTACTTGAGCTGCCTGTATACCAAGGCTTGAAATGAACAAACTTTGCCTTCTTTATCAGATATCGTTATATCTGGAATCACTATGTGAACTCTGAAAAGCCAATATCCAGAATAACATTGAGCACCCGACTCAATCCATTAGATAGAAAAACATTCATCCACCCTCCCTCTAAGGAGCCCGTGTAGCCCGTAAAGAGAGCCAGAGTCCTCCAGACAGGGACTCGGACCTCAGGATGGGATAAATTACTCTGAAGAAGGCTCTCTCTTCTACAGAAGAAACATTTGCCAAGCAGATACGTGCAGTGGTTTCAGTTAAGTATCTGAAATCTAGCAGTATGAATCTAGATTTTTAAGAAAGCCACTAATTTTTACAGTTGGTAATAAGATTTAAGCATATAAACTTCTATAAATTCATGAATCCATAACTAATTTCTATTTTTGTGGATGTAATCATTTCTAATTGTTTCCTTTTCTCCACAACAGTAAGTTTTTAGACTGAAATGCATGCATAACATTTTCCTTCCACTCTTCTTTCATTTATGCATTTCTGTTTCAGGTATCATGAGCAAACTTTGAATTAATACATTTTTCCACATTTTTAATTTAAAATCCATTTGCTATGCAGTGCACATCCTTTAAAATGCACTTCAGGGATAACTTTTTGCTTTTTTGTTATGCCTTTACAATGTTGTATAAATCAATAAGAATTTTCTTTGTTGTTTTTAATGTTAAACTTCTTGCATGATTACACCTAAAAGGGAAAGAAATGTTTCCAGAGGAAGTATTGTGCTATGGCCCCACAAGGCTCAGATTTACAGTTGGGGTTTCTTTCTAGGTCTAGCAAATTTTGTCTGTAGGCTGATACTTTTCATGGAAAAAAATGGCAGATGTAAACAAGTGATGTGAATTAAAACAGATCATTTTCCTCACTCCAGTGCATCCTATTGAGATAGAAGTTAATGAATGACTGAGGTCGTGGTATAAATATGGTTCAGATTATTCATGAACTAAATCTGTTTCTAATAAAAACTTCCCACTGGCCTATGTAAAAGATACATGATGCTCAACCAGACCTCCTAAATAGGCCTAACTCTCACCTTTCTTGTTTTCTCAGAAATTATAGGTAACGAGGGCTCCTTCTCTTCAGCATAAATTCCCTCTGTCATGACAGCTGACATGCTGTAACTGCCCTATAGCAGAGTGGCACTGTATCTAGGGCTTGTCATCACTTCTCAGGGACATGACCTCATTATGAAATTTAATGCAAAAGACCACAAAATATTGTTGTTAGCTTCGATTAAAACTGAAGTAACACCATCTTTTTCATTGTAGACACTCTTGAAATATTTTAGTCAGAGTTGCCTTCCTGGCCAGAGCAAAAATCATTGCTTCCTTGGACTGTTATTCTCTCTTTTGTGCTTCTTCTTCCTTATTAACCTCCTTGATCTGTGTGCAGCTTTTGACAGGAGGGTTGGGGCCGGAGGGAGAATAAATGGACAACCATTTTCTCAGGTCCACTCTCTTTCTTTGGTACTGTGTTATTAACTGGGCTAGGTAATGTCCTCCACCAAATCCTACATACTCCAGTTTTCTGGTCTTCTGTGTTACAGAAAAGTTCAAAGCAGAAGAATTGAAGGCAGTGCAGCTACTCTGATTAGGAGAAGGGTGAGAAAGCCTGCCCTACAAGAGCCAAGCACAGGGGAGGGTGAGCAGAGAGAAGATGGCAGGATTGGGAAAGACCTCCTTCAACCAAACGACAATCTCAGCTCATAACTTAGTATAAGCAAGCTCCATATGGGAAAAAAACTATACAGAAAAGATGTGGACACGCTGGAAAGGGTCCAGAGAAGGGCCGCAAAGATGATCAAAGGACTGGGAAGCCTGCCATATGAGGAAAGGCTGAGAGAATAGGGTTTGTTCAGCCTTGAGAAAAGGCTTAGGGGAGATTTTATCATCATTTTCCAGTATTTAAAGGGTGACTACAAAGAAGATGGAGACTCCCTTTTTACAAGGAGGCACATGGAAAAGATGAGGGGTAATGGGTACAGGTTACTCCTGGGGAAATTCCGATTGGACAAAAATTTTTTACAATGAGAACAATTAGCCATTGGAATAATCTCCTCAGGGATTCCCCACCATTGAACACTTCTAAGATTCAGCTGGACAGGGTGCTGGGCCATCTTGTCTAGACTATACTTTTGCCAAGAAAGGTTGGAACAGTTGGTCTTTGAGGTCCCTTCCAACCTGGTGTTCTATGATTCTATGATTCTATGAAAAAAAATTGAAGATGAGAAGAGGACTTCCTATTGACAGAGTGGTAAAGTACTAAATTATCCTTTTGATCAAGCAATAGGGGAAATATTTGCCATATGGATGCCAACAGCACAAGTTGGATTCTATCACTTAGAAGGTCCTTTCCAGTCCCATATCCTGGCTTCTTTCTCCAGGAGGTAAGTATTTAAATGTCACTGCATCAGTAACAGCTCTCACTGCCTGAGCAGGCTGGATGGGCTAATGTAGGCTAGGCCCCACCACATCATCTTAAATTGTGGATAGTATTAAAAATAAAAAAAGCTAATCCAGAAAGTTGGCTTTAAAATCTGAGTTCATGGTGGGTAGGGTAAAACTCAGCCAGAAGAAACATGTGCCCCAGAGCATCAGTCTTCCAACCTATCTTAGACTCCTGTCTTACCATGGGATGTTTTATCCCCTGGAGCTAACTCTTTCTCTCCACAAACTACTGAGAGATTCTAGAAACTAACTTAGACTAGATTCCTAAATTTTAGATGGCTACAGATGAGGGGACTGAATCTGAGCAACATATACATGTCAGTTTTGAATACGTGCTGCATTGGTTAATTCTTCCTCCTGTAGTAGGCTAAAGTGACCTTATCTGTGATACTGCTTCACAGGAGCTGCAAAAGACAGAAGCAAAAATACCATAAAAAGAAACATATGTGACACTACACAGGTGGTCGTCTCATCAGATGTCATCTTCTAATGGCTAAGTGTGGTCAGCCCTGGAGTAAGTGGCCTCCACGCAATAGCGAAGTATCACAAACTAATCCGAGGAGAACCGTGCTTCCTGGGGACACTGGGGCAGCACATACAAGGGGCACATGGAGAGTGTGTGATCGCTTGTATTTTAATTTGGTACTATTACTGTGTGCCTTTTGAAATCTGTAACAGCCTTAGTAGTAACACCACATTCATACTTCAGAAAGTCATCTGGGTGCAAGTGGCTGTATTATAGACGCGACTCCTGTCTCAGTTATTCTGGTTTCAGCTTTGAGATGTACATTAAATTCAGTGGAGCTACTCCAAATGGACACAAGAGTTTTTAATCAGGTTGCCACCCTGTGTCCTATTCAGTACAGGTTCCCGTTTATAGTCAGCTAGGAACACCTGAACTGTTCCGCTACTGCTGAGAGCTGATGTTTGAGCATGGTCCATCTTCATATTAATTCTGCTCACAGCTGTCATTAACATCCCTAGGCTTACCCACAGCATACCCATAGTCCCAGGCTCTACTTGTGAAACTAATGATATGCTAATCAATACTGTTCTGTGCAGCTTCATTGTTTAGCATGCCTGGCAGCGCTATATATTTGAAAAAGCAACATGTTAGAGAAAGAAAGCTGCCTTATATAACTTCCTTTCATGATGTTCAAGTGGTACCTATTTTGAAGAATGTAGGGAGCTGAATATTTCTGTCTACAACATCCCCTTATGAAAGGATAGTTTTGATCTAATCCTGCTAATGCTGTCTGTCACGCCAGTATTTTGGTCAGTCTCATAGAAATTGAAGTAGTGAAGTTTTAAAATAGCCTGAAACAAAGCAGGATAGCACAGGTGGCAAAAGGCCTGAAGGGGGGGGCTGAAATGGGAGAGAAGCGTAAAGAGACTTAGCTCACCCAGTTTAAATGAAGGGAAGGTGACGTGAAGGGAAAATGAAAACCTGTAACTATTTTTCAAGTGAAAATTAGATAAGGGCAAGAACAATCTATTCCAGGCTGCCCGGAAATGTATTCCAAAAAGCTCTTGCTTTATATTTGAGATGAGGAAAAACTTTGATAGAAAGGATGTTTTTTCACTGAAAGCCATTTAATCCTCCAAAAGACATCCAATGAAATTCCTGAGCTACTCTTGGTGCTGAGTGAGCTGCTCTTATTGCTGAATAGGAATTTTAGCAAAGGAATTTTAGCAAATGTCATCAACAGAATTGTGTAGGATCAAAAATACCCTCAAGGAAGTGAGTGCTTAGAGTGTGAATGGACACGCAGGATGATTATCACCCTCTTAGCCAATACCAGGGACTTCTCTCGTCTTCCACAGCTGGAAGTAAGGAAACCTTATCAGCTTGAAGATGAAGATTTTGGACTAGTAATAAACCTATGTCCTCCATTATCAAGACCAAAACAATACATAAAACATGCAAGGAGTCATCTTCAGACATGATGACCCACACGAGGAGGAGAGCAGGGTGAAAAACCACTTTTGGAGGAGGAAAATGAAGTTGTTTTAGAAAGGTATATTTGGCGAGATGGAAGAGGTCCTGCAGTTTTAGCTGCTAAAACTGTTGATCAGGATTTCCCTTGGAAACTGTTTTTTACTTATATTTACAGGAAACAGTGAGCTTGGATGGTTTAACAAGGCCTAAAGCTGGCACAGGCGGAAAACTTGCTGCCTCTTGCCCGTTGAGACAGATCAAAGGGAAAGGCTCAGCACCTGGCAATACGAGTGGCTGAGAGATGCCAATCTCCTGTTCCCAGATTTCTTATGTTTCTATTCTCCCGAAACATGATTCTCTGTGCAGCAGAGGCCTAAGTCTCTCCTAAGTAATTAGTCAGAAATAGGAAAGCAATAACAATGTGATGCCTGGCCCCTGCATTGATGGATGCAGCTGAGCCGTAGCAAGGGGAGGAGAGATCTCCGTGTTCCCAGGGAGGGAACAGCACATGCTTCCTCTTCAAATTGTTTGAATTACGCCCTAATTACCGTACCTGGAGGAAATCCTTCAGATGTTCTGTGCTGAAGTCGCACCTTTAAATTTTGACAAACAGCTGCAAATTGCTGTCAAAGTCATTAAGCTACTGGTGGGAAGGTCACCAGCTAGCTTGGTACCGTAACTTTAACACCCCCCACAGTTTCCTTCATTCACTTTTCTTTGTTATGCAGCTTACATGCAACCCAGACACAGGTTTATATTATCATCTCCCTCCGAGAGAAGAGATTGTGGCAGACCAAGGTGCTTTGTACAGTGGTCTTCAAATCAGGCTCAAAACCCCAAGTCACAGCCTTATAGTAGCTTAATATATTAACATTTATAAAGATCACGAATTGGAGCCCTTGGCTGTCACAGTTCATATATTAGCGAATAAACTTAAATAGATGACAGCTTAATTTAGTGGGCTCGGCTAGGACATTGCCTGCTCTGTCACCTTTTCCACAGAGGTGGTCATTTGGGTTAAGATGCAGAGCAGACAAGTAGAAACTGTAAAGCTAAAGTGTCCAGCATGAATCCTCTGGTCCTCTGCCATACAAGCTTTGTTGTTCCATTTTTACTCACATTAACATGACTACAAGATACCGCATATGTGAAGCACATTTCAGTTCTAGGTAGGACTTTCCTCTTGAGAAATCTTACCGATTGATGACAAAACCTGAATCAGGCTAGTTCCTCACCCATTTTGCTGCCATGTATACGAAAGACATGAAGTCATAGCAGGGCTTATTGCATCAGTGCAGTATGTGATATTCTACTTTTATCCAGGAAAAAGAGGAGCTAGAATAAAGACATATCTTTGAGGTCATGTTGTAGTGCTGACGGTACTTAGGACCAGTTCTAAAACAAACCTCCCATCTAACCACTGGATATTATTTGATAAAATCATTTGGCTGTGAAAAAAGTAATAATAAGTTTTCAGAAGCATCAAATGCTAGTTCTCATGTTCTCATGCTGCTGTGAGACCTCAGTTTGCTATTTGCATGGCAAAGAGACATAGCACATGTGTAGGTGGAATATTCATGCATGTTCTGGTTTTTCAGGAAAATGTTTGTGCTATTGTTTCTGGAAGACCTGGTACGACTCATGTTAAATCACAGGGATTCATCAATGCTAAAACACTCCATTCAGTGATACCCAGGAAGATCTATGAGACCGTCACATTGGAGAGCAGGAGGAGTAACCTCCTTGGTCTTCCCAGCTAAATGCACCTACAAACATGACTGGATCTATTTGCTGAAGGCCTTAAGACATCAGACCTGTGGAGCACTGATAAATGCGTTAATACACTCTGGTTCAGCTACAGGTTGTGTAACTGAATGCTTACAGAACAGATGCCTTGAAGATATGAAATGAAGATGCAGTGGAATACTGGAACTTTTTTGTATAAACTGGTTATGCATAATCCAGTGCAAAAATGTTCATCCATCCAGTAAAGCAAAGCCCAGTCTTGGGGTCCTTATTGTTCTTTTATTTGTAAAGGAAACAAGGCCCCAGTACCATTCAATGGAAGCTACCGTACAAAGCAGATATTTTTTCAGGCTTCAGAACACTTCTGCCAACTTTGGTTTTGTTCGGATATCAGTATTTAAACCAGTTATAAATATTACATAAAAGATCATACATCAAATAATTCAGCCACCACATGATTTTCTGCATTTCCGTCTTAGGACACAGGGAAATTATCCCAGGGACATCTGATCATAGTTTTAAGACAAGTTTATATTAATTAGAATTCCTCCTTTGCCAAACTATTTAGGAAAGTCAAGAATCTGACTGTATTAAAGAGGAGAAAACCCAACCCTGTTCATTACACTTAGTAGATCTGGTTGGATCTGACATTCTGTGTATCTTAAAACCAAACAGCATCAATAACATTCTATAATGGAGCTCGGTTATTGCACAGTGGATAAAAAATGTAATAGATGAAACAACAGGAGTCATACAAGACCAACAGCAAGGTGAAAACTAATTTTTTTTATTGGTTTACTGCCTGACTTTTGTACATTATTCTCTGAAAGATAGGGCAGGCAATGACCACACATCAAGGAAAAGAAAAGAAAAAGAGGGGNAAAGGAAAGGAAAGGAAAGGAAAGGAAAGGAAAGGAAAGGAAAGGAAAGGGGAGAGGAAAGGAGAGGAAAGGAAAGGAAAGAGGAGAGGAAAGGAGAGGAAAGGAAAGGAACTAGCAATATCCAAGTAGAACATGAGCAGACATGAAAGGCAAGGTGAGGCCTAGCAAAAAGCAGGTACCCTTCTTTTTTGGCACAATTTGTGGCATAGATGTCTGCGATTCCTCTGGAGGTCTCTGAGCACAGCATGGTATTTCAAGAGAAACAGAAATGTGATATTCACAGTAGTAACAAAATAAATACATTGCCAAGGTATATGAGGGAAAAAAAAAAAAAAAAAAAAAGGAAAGCCTGTACCATTTGGGTCTGAGTTTATCCAACATAATTGGTAGGATTAATCCAGTTCTTGCAATTCCCAGCAGGTTGTTCCGTTTTTTTAAGAAACACATTCATAAACATGTATGAAACTCTAGTGTGCCCAGCACAGCCTGGGCATGCTTGTTGTGGAGAAGTAGGTTCATCAGCCAGGAACGGGTCAGAGCAGCCCCATGTCGATGGAGCCTAAACCACCCTGCCATGCGAGGAGCCCCTGTATTGTGGGGCTACCTCAGATCTGTGCCCGGACATGGATGGAGTGCGATACCCAGATCAGCGTCACAGGGAAGTTTTTTCTGCCCACTGAAGATCTACAGTGAAGGGAGCAGAAGGAGGAGATGGTGAGGCTATCCAGTGCTGCGCACATACCGTGACAGACGACATCGCCCTCCCCAATCTCTTGCTAGGAAACACCCTTTTCTAGACCACAGGTGGAAAGTAGACCTGCAACTTTCGCAGAGATCAACATCTTTCTAAACCTCCACACACCCACTCAGCACTACCACCGTGGACTCGACCCTGGGAACATCCAGCGAGGCAGGACCATCCAAGGGAGATTTCAGGATTATCTCCTGAGCCCGCATATCTCCTTGAGGGGCACTGTCTTATATACCGGGGTGTCCTCCTCATGCACAGACACCGCTCTAAAGCACTGGGTGGTTCAGCCTTCAGAATCAGGCAAACAACCTAACATCACCATCCGGTTTAGAAAGAGGCAGGGAGACAGAAAGCCACAAACAGGGCATCCTCCAAATGTGTCCAGCGCACCAGGACCTCTGTCTGGTCAGTCTGCATAATGCTAACAGCTGTATGCAGAAGGTCTGCACCGTGCTGAGCATCTCCATGCCTCTTTTTTACACAGAGACAACGTAACTCTATCACATTCATATAAAAGCAGATCTAAAATCAGAAAGACCTGGGAAGTCAGGGGAGAGCACAAAGCAGAAAGAGAGAGAACAGTAATAATTGGTTTAATCCACCCAAGCAACAGGCTGCCAGTTGGCACTGCTGGCATTTAGTGTATTAACTGTCAGCGCCTGACAGATTAAGCAGCAGAGCTCAGTGATATGTTTCTGCTGTAGGAGGCAATTCTACACTGGTGAAGGGCATTCAGTTTGAAAGAAAAAAAACTTGCTCTGTAGTCTGCTCTTGGTTTATGTTGAAATAACAACAAAGTGGCTTTAGATATACACCAGTGTAGCTCACAACAGAATTTGACCTGACTTCAAGAAACCTATATTCTATTAGAGGGGAAGGGATGCTATCCACAAGGATGGAGAGTTCATTGTGTCTGTGTTTGTACAGCTGCTAATGCGAGAGGGTTCTTGATCCATGACCAGGACTCCTGGGCATTACAAAATACTAATTATAAAATCCATCTATGTGAAAATACAAGTCTAAAAACACAAGCTGAAGCACTTCCCAGTAAATTTCTTACATTTTGGATGAAGCACAGACAGTCTGAAACACTGATATGTAAGGATCCTGCAAAGCTATCCAAAGTTAAAATTTGGGTAAAAGCTACAGGGTTTCCAGAAATGCTAGATGAGATTTGCTGTAATTCAGCAAAATACTTGCTTATATGTTGTTGTGTTGGAACAGTTAGCTAGTAATCTGATTACTAGCTAATCAAATTAATTGGTTTCTTTTCAAAAGAATTAGAAAGAAATGTAGATGCACCGAAGATTCACTCTGAGTGTAAACATGATGGAGAGAGAGGGGAATGAGTTACTCAGCGATGTGTCTTTTCCCAGCCTCTGACCCAAATTTCAGCCGTATATGTGAGCAAGCCCAGATTCAGTACAATGATCCCTCTACAAGGTCATTGCCAGCTGGGAGCACCAGGAGGCATGCGTGTTGGGTGGCTATGGAGAGTGTGCAAGAGGTTTTGTCAGGATTTTTTTAATGGTTTTTGTTGTTGTTGTTGATGGTGGTTTTTTATTTTTAATGAAAACCACAACAATTCTGAAAGTTATTTTCTCCCCCAGCTCTCCCTCATTTTCTGAAGAAATGAGGTTATTCTCAAGCCTAGGAATTTCATTGTGCTGCATGTTATACAAGGGCACACTTTGAGCGTTATTTTGCTTTTCTGTGCACAAAAGTTGCTCACATCCTTCTATCCAGGAAGTAGTTTCCTTCAATTAAGTGAAATCCTCTCCTACTGACTCTATTTCTGCTCTGTCCCCTATCTGCTCCAGCCGACTTTCATTTCCACCCCTCTTTCCACCCCCTCTTTCTACCTAGTCCAGTCTCATGTCTCCTTGTATCAGGGCTTGGATTTTGCTCTCAGGTTTGTTGGCTTGCAAACCCCCACTGTCAGCTTTGTCCGGAATCTCTTCTCCTCCATCATGGTACCTGCACAAGAAACAAGTGTGAACACAACTGATAAGCTTTCTGCTGTCAGCACTCATTCTCTGTCAACACCCTCTGCTGTCAACACCCTTTAGCTCCAGTTTACCAGAGGTGGGAGGGATGGGAATCAACTCCAAATTCAAGTACCTACATCTAGATATCTACATGTACGTGTCCAAGCTCCCATTAAGTCAACAGAGATTTGATCAATCAGTTAATAAAGCCTAGAGAACAGTTCATCTCTCATCACTGTTGGGTAGTTCTACTCTCCTCTAGGTTTCTCTGGAGCCTATTGTGCATGTTAACACTTACTTGTATGAACATTCACATAACTAACGTGCATGTTGACACTCAGAAAGACCTTAGGTCTTATGATAATCTGGAGTCAATGAAGAGAAGGTCCTGCCCAATCTACAGAAGATGCATGTGCTGCCACTGCCTATGGGGATGCTGTGAGGTGCTAGAACATGCTCAAGAGCATCCATGTCTTGAAAGCTTTTTGCTGCTACCATACTTTCCAGAAGATTTATAAACTCGGATATCTGTGAGCCAGGAGCAAAAGACACATCTCTAAACATTTAAGATTATCAACAAAGCTGGACTTTCAGCTACTCTGTGCATTAGAGCCTCTTGAGAAGAAAAAAAAAAAAAAAGCCAAGTATCTTTTCTTTCACATAAAAAAAAATTTCTTTCTTCAGTTCTCAGTCATCAGAATGACTGAAATAGTACAACACGCAGAAACACATACACACCCTTCAGTCTTAGGCACACACCCAGCAAAAAGAATTTCAGCCAGGATAATTAAAGTTTGGCAAAGTTACAAGTAACAGAAATGAGGGCAAGTCTTGCATAATCTTAACCCTCTCTGTCTCTACTATCGCAGCTCATGACAATAAAACCTTTTGCTCAACCAACACCACTCAGATCTTTCTCCTCCTCTTTGTTTTCACTGACTTCTTGAGCAGAGCGTCCTATTCTCTGTTCTTATCTCTTATGGGTAAAAGCACAAACTTATTTTTCTTGCCTAAATAAATGAAAGTCAGTCTTCTCTCAGTTCTGCCAGTGTACTTCCACTCATTTCATCTGACCTCCTCTCAGGTTACCCGGATGTGACCTAAATGACTGTTTCTCAAATCCTTGCCTCTTTCAGAGATTTCCATGTGATCTGCATTGTCTTTTTTTCCCCTTGTACTTTCCCATCACCTGTAAACAACTAAACTTTTTTCATGCTCTACACTGATAATATCTTTTTAGATCAGAGACCACTGTTGTGTTCTATGTTTCCAGAGCTTTCCAATGCAATCCTGGCACAAAGCTCATCTTCTCTAATACCAGTGCACAGACACAAATAAAAGACATGGAAGAAGTGTACAGCTAATGGCTACAAGCAGATCTTAGTAAATGTTTCAGCTAAGACCTTCCACTCAACAAAAATGTGTTATTTTCCTTATTAACTGCTAGGTCAAAACACAGTTTTCTAACCATTTCAATTAAAATGCAGCAAGACCTGATAATGAATCACTGAATCTCGCTACAGAAACTAATCACCTCTCACAGTGCATCTCTTCTTATTGATATTCCCCTTGGCTCAGGAGTGACTCACCAGCTGCCGAGCTATGAACTTTGAAATGTTTACTTTCGCACTACACAGTTTGGCCTCCATTGCTAATGAAGAGTGAGGACAAGGCAGGGAGACCAACCACTCCATGCCAGAAATGTCTCACCCTCAATCATCACAACAATCTGTAGTTAAAAAAATTCTAAAGTTTTAACACAACACACTGAAAGCCATTATTAATTAATCATTTTCAAGACTCCCATAGATGGAAACAACAAATGAAAGAGATGCTACGCTGCCCTGCCTGCAGTCAAAGTCAAAATCAGCAAAGATGGTGAAGGGCCTGGAGCACAAGTCTGATGAGGAGCGGCTGAGGGAACTGGGGGTGTTTAGCCTGGAGAAGAGGAGGCTGAGGGGAGACCTCATTGCGCTCTACAACTACCTGAAAGGAGGTTACAGCAAGGGGGGAGTCGGTTTCTTCTCCCAAGTGACTAGTGATAGGACGAGAGGAAATGGCCTCAAGTTGTGCCAAGGGAGGTTTAGATTGTACATTAGGAGAAATTCTTTACTGAAAGAGTGGTCAAGCCTTGGAACAGGCTGCCCAGGGAAGTGGTTGAGTCACCATCCCTGGAGGTATTTAAAAGACGTGTAGATGAGGCGTTTAGGGACATGGTTTAGTGGGCATGGGGGTGTTGGGTTGATGGTTGGACTTGACGATCTTAGAGGTCTTTTCCAACCTTAATGATTCTATGATTCTATGATTCTATGATTTCTGGTTTTGCCCCAGTTCTCTGCCCTCCAAGTGTGTTTGCTAAAGGACCTCCTCTGGGCTCAACCTCCCAGCAACGAGTGTGTTATGATCAGACATCTCAGCTCTGTAGCTGACAGCACAGCTGTGTCGGGTAAAACAGTAGCCGTCATAAGTTGTCTCTCCAACTACTAAAGTAAGAAAAAGGGAGAAAAAGATGCTGGAGGTAAGAAGAGTAAGGGCTGTTTGCTTTTGAATGATCTCTGATGGGCTTATGAAAGTATCAAATTTAAGCAGTTTTGGAGATGAAAGGATAGAAGTGGAGGCACTTCATTATTAAGCCATAAACAGAAATTTCAAAAATGGTATCACCTGACTCCAGTGATGCCTTCTGGAGACAACAATTTAAGACTGCTTAAATATACTGAATGACAACACTTCTCATCTAGTGATCCATATATTTTTTTCAGATTATAAACCTGTTGTAGGCAAAAAAAAAAGCTTAAATTGTGAAAGCTGACAGACAGCAGATAATTGGGTGCATGTGCGTTTGTGGGAAATGTCTGAAATGGAACTTCTGAACTCTCAAGCAGAAACCTGTTACTTGCTAGCTGCAACCGGTAGAGGCTGGCTGTAATTTTTATAATTTCTGGTCTAAACAGAAATAACACATCCTGAATTCTCCTATCAGTAAAGAGACATGAAAAAGGACCACCAGATAGGAGACTGATCACTTACTGCACTTCTGTACCTAGACTGTTCAGACTGGGAAAACCGTGGGCTCTCAGTCTGGAAAGAAGAGAAGACATACTTGAAAAGAAGAACTGATTTTGAAAAGAAACAGGGGACCTGGAAAGAAGAGGGTGAAGATCCTGGCTGGAGAAAAGATCCTGAAAGTGGGGGGAGGTCCTAGAGATAGGGCAGATGCATGGAGACAAGTCCAGGAGGACACCCAGGGACCTCAAGAGTTGTAACTGTGAGCAGCAACACAGGGCAGACCAACTTTCTTCCCAAATGTCCCAGGCCAGCAGTGACCTCCCTGCAGGGAAGAGAAGATGAATCCTGATGAATGCAAACACTGTGTGGCAAAGTGGGTGAGTGAGTCAGAGGCAATCAAGTAGGGTAAAAAATCCTGTCTCCTTGGTTCTTAAATAAACCCCAGTATCCAGATACACTGCAGGTTGCCATACACTTTGTCTTGTCCCTAAAGAAGTTTCCTCTAATTATTAGTATGTCTCTATATTTTGGGGTTTTTTTCAACATGAATAAATAACCCCATGCTTTCCAAAGAAGTGGGAATATTAAATAGAGTGCAAGGCATGTGCAAGGTATAAATTTCAAATACCACCATCATTCCCCTTATCTTCCCTTATCATCTCTACTCTGAAAGGGTCTTGTAATCCATCTCCAGCAGATACAAACTCCCATGGGACGTCAGTCACACTCTCTGTGGTCGATTATTCAAATTCCCTCCTGTATGTACTGAACACTCCCCATGTGTTCTTTCCTGGGGTACAAGGGATAAGTCTGCAGGGAATATGTCCAAGATTTAAACTGACAGTTCACATGTAGTAAATGATGGACTGATCTGAATGACAGAAATGTTGTGGCAGCGTAACCTCTTTGGGAAGAGAAGAGCTGATATTCTGTCCACTACTAAGGATAGTATGCAAACCCGTGCAATTTCTGAGTGAGAGACATTGAAAGCTCACATTCTTCTTCTTTTTCCAGCTTTGAAAAAGATCTCTTCCACATTGCCTAAGTTTTAAGGCTTACTTTTTTTTTCTCTCTAAATGTTTGACTGGCACACAAGTGTATCATTGCTTTGCATCCGAGGAAGCACACAATGTTGTAATGCCATTGTTCTCCAGATCTGTTCAACAATATTTTGGTATTCTGAGTAAGGTATCCCACAGGACAGAGCCCAAAGATAGCTGCATCTTCAGCAGTGATTATAGTACCCACAGTGTGAGGTGTTGACTTTCCGCTTGGGATTTGTTTCCTCATTACTATCATTGAATATATTGAAGCAAGGGGACTCACAGCTTTTGGGTACCTTACCTCTCTATTTTTTTTTAATTCATTGGCAAATCAAATTATTAGGCTTGACTTTTTAAGGCATTAAACAATTTTTTCTTCATTACTGGACCTTATAGCTGGCAGCTCTGTTCTTGAGATGAGTGTAACTGTTGGATCCTTTATTGCTCCTCCCAGCAAAAAAGCCTTACACACAACCTGCTGCATGGCTGTAACTGGCTTAAGCTTGAGTCATGATACCAAAGCCTACAGAGTGCTCATAAACCTGCACTGTGGAAATATTTGCCAACTCCAAATAGAAGACTGTCAACCGAATAAAAGCAATCTTTTTCTGAAAACACTTTGTGTTGCTCTTGGACAACTTCCACAGCTGTTGCATAAAAAATGGATAGAAACTACCGGTGCTAACCCTAAGGATTTAAGGTTCTTCAATAACTTGCACACAATCTTATTGACTTTACTCTTTTTCTGTTGTTCCAAAGATCTTGATAAAAAGTCAGCAGCCAGAAAAATCTATATACAATGAGATGCTACTGTGGGCCAGCATACTGAATCTAGTCTAGTCTGAGATACCTTTGATAGGTGAGTAAGCAGCAGCTAAATCAAGCAGCCTATGTAATATCAGCCTTGTCTTCTTCTGTCTCTAATTCAGCATGTCACTCCTCTCCCTTAGTAAAGATAAGCATCTTGTGACACTTGCTGTGCTAGACTTGTTCTTCGCCACATTACCTGATGACTTTTCAAGCCAGTAAGTCCAGTAAGCAGAGACTGAACAGCAATCCCACCTGTACAATTCGATGTCTTTTTTCCAATTACTGTTTTTCCAAATCCCTTAGCATTAGCCCAGGCAGACAAGTGTGAACGTGAATGCTCATTGACCATAGTCTTGTACTAAGCTGATATTAATTTCTGGAGGCAAGGGGTGTGCTTATCTCTTCAGCTGTTGAACCAGATATAAAATGGCCCAGAATACTTACTGTTATGATAATTCCAGCCTGGTTCTTAATAACTTCACCATAAAGGCAGCAAGAAGTACTTCAATAGGCATTTTGTTTTCCACATGTGAATGAATGAATGAAGTCTGCATCAAAGGAGTTTATCGGTCACTATATTTTATGTCTTCCGTCTGTTCTGTTAACATGGCATGGAGAAAGCATGCAACTGAAGTAATTACATTTACTGAGCCCTTAGACAGCTCTGAAAGCTGAAGAGGCCATAATGTATTCATGTCTTGCATTTTCATGGCACTTTTCATTTATAAAATTTCTCCACACAAAAATACCATAGCTCTTGATCCCTGCTGCTATCTCTAACACTGTTATCTGTAGCAAGTTTATACATCAACAATATAGTATGTACTAAAAACTGCACAAAATTCACTTGCATCAGGGGGAAAAAAAAAAAAAAGCAGCAATAGAGAGGCACAAGCATGCCTGGTCTTGTGAAATCTCATTTTCATTTTGGACACCATTTTGGACAAGCTATTCATGTACAAAAGTTAGCATGCTTCAATAGTTGCTACAAAATCCAGTTTTAAACTCTGCTGCCTAAGTTAGTAATGGTTTCACTTGGCCTCATGGACTACTTTAGCAGTCAAGTAGGCAAGGAATGAAGGACAAGACCCAAAGTAATCATGAAAAAAAAAAAAAGCACTTGTGATTTACTTAGTAAATATTACTCAACCTCAAGTGAGTGGGAGGATTAAAGAGAAAGCCTGTGTTCTTCTTTGATAATGAGGGATGTTTTTCTGTAGGAAAGATCAGTATTGGTCATTCAAAGTGGCCAGTATCATAGTCTGGCTTCTGGATAGATATTTAACTTCATGAATGCAACCCAGCTTCTTAAAGACCTGGATGATACCCTCAAGAGTCTCCTTCCTGAAAACTGGTCCTTTTCCCCCAGTGGTCATCATCATAATCTAGCTCTGAAACATTGCCAAAAACATTGTATGTGCAGCTTTGCAGCACTCTCTTAGTGCGGTTTCCAGTGTGGGAGCTTCATCTGATGGTTTATTGATAAATATTTTATAGTACTGTAATACAGTCATGGTCCTGCAAAGCTCAGGGCTTCAAGCTCTCAGAAATGCAGTTCCCATTCTGTCTTTTAAAAAGGCAGAAATAATGCCAGAAGGCTATTTGCAGATATCTGGATATGTATGTTGAAGTTCTAGAGTAAAATGAACATGGCAAGAATTAAATCAATGTTCTTCTCATCCGTTATTGAAAGAACTCTGGGTTTCAGAACAGCCTATACTCTGTGATGACTTCATATATAGCCAGCACCACTCGCCAGTGAGCAGTGCAGAAAAGATCCATTTCTTTGCTGCAGACTATATGGTGCCTTTATGATGGGACTCCTGTAGAGGTAATTTCATGTGAAATTTAGAACTGATTCCCAAGTCATACGAAGTGCTGGAGGAAGCAAAGCCAGAATGTTAACCTCCAGGATACGCAGATTTCCACCTACTTTAACAAGCTTCATAGATTTTTCCCTGAATATATTTGTGCTGTTTCTCAGTATAATTCTTGAAGGACTCTAAGGAAGAATTTGGAAACAGGAGTGTAGGGGCTTGTGATGTCAAAATGTAGCATGTTCAATGGCAGGCTCTCTCTTCCTAAGAGATCATTGAGCAAGNGATTCTATTCTATGATTCTATCATTGAACAATAAATCAAGGTCTCTGAATTCTGACTGTGTATCAAAGAAATTATTCAGGGAACAATCCGGAAAAAAAGGCAGTATTACTTATCTGCCTCATAGGTTTCTTGCAAATAGAGAAGAATATCAAACATTTCCTTTCTAAATCTCATGCTAAAGGTCAAGTGCAGTAAATTGCTGCAGTTGTACAGAAGTGAGTGGAACTAAAGCAGTCTTTACTATAGATCTACCTTGCACTTTCATGCTAGATGACTCTGCATCTTTTCTTTTTAGTATTACTAAAGGACATTCCAGTCCTTTATTCCACAGAGACCTTGCAATTCAGCCCCAAACATGTTTAGTTTTAATTAACATATTTGCTCAAAAACGGTCCTTGTTTTATTTTAATTGAAAAAGAAGTGCAATTTTTTTAGCAAATAAAAACTGTTGGAGTGGAAGGGGCTGGAAAAAAAAGAAGGGATTCCTTATACTACAGTAAAAAACTCAGTAAGACCAGTCATATGTGTTTCACATGTTGTTTATGTGTTTTCCTTTCAAAGGCTGTGGTTGAGCAGTAAGAAGGGAGGCCATCTGTTGTCCTTTTGCTGGTGATGCAATAACCTGGCCAGGTAAAAGCATCAAGAAGGGAGAAGCTTGTGCCTCTTAGAATAAATAAATGTGCCTGGAAAATAAAAGTTTTCAAGATGATGTGAAACGGGCAGAGAAGAAACATGGCCAGGAGGGAGGCTGCAGCATGGGCAGGAGGTAGAAGGTGCCCATATCTCACAAGTGGCAAAAAGAGGGTGGATGGGGACTGACTGTTCAGAGCACTGTGAAGAGAGGCCAGTGGAGGCCTCAGAAGGAGGTGACTTTTTATGAAATGGGCTGTAGACCTGGGAAACTCCTTGCCAAAGGTGATGCAAGAAGCTTGTGTGGGCTCAAAGCAGACTGGACTGGTATTTCAAAGAGAGATCCTGGGATTATCTGCTAAGCAAACAAGCTACATCAGGTTAGGGTCTCTCCTGAACCATAAATACTCAGAAACTGGCAAAGCATTAGAAGGTAGTATTAAATGTTTTTTCCTTGTGCTTATTTTTCCTTCGGTTACTTTTTATGGCCCCAATTAGAGAGACAATACTGCACAGATGGTCCAGGATAACCCTTGATCTGAACCAGTATGGCTCTTCTTCCGGAGACAGGCAGCCAGGACTAAGAAGGGATGAAAAGAAACTACTGCAGAGGGAACCATGTGCAGTATGTTGCAATCCCAGAAATTATTGAAAGATTACCGGAGAGACAACAAATCTCAAATAAAGGACCCCATTGCCAGTACAGAGCTAATTTTCATTTGTTCTCTCCCCCTCGGAGCTTTCTTGGGTTTAAAATTATCAGCACCCTTGTTCCTGTTGTAATACAACGCAGCTTTTGAGGCTCTAAGCTCTGTTGGGAATTTTGGGGGTGGGGAAGTCTCACTTTCAGGAAAGCGTGTAGGCAAATCTATCTGTACACTCTGACCTTCATGCTCAGGGTGCATACAACAGACTGGGGCTACAAGAACGGTGCTTCCAGGCACCATTTCCAGCAGGTTGAACCCTCCAGATGTTTTTCCAGGTGTGTAGCCAGGAGAGACCAACTAGTTCAGCCATATTCACCGACCAGAGGATCACAGGTATAGACTATCATATATAGAAATGGCCATTGAGCATCACAGTGTGCAATTCATACCACCCTATCACCTCCAAAACTTTGTTTGGCCTCAATGTTTGAAAACTTGTTTTAGACCTCTCTGGCTGCAGATTCAAGTGGAGGGCAGGGATCCATAGCTGCGATGGTTGATTTCTCTGTGGTAGATATTAAATTTGAGAGTTTACTGAAGAATGTTGCTGTAACAGTTCCCCAGCTGTGGGGTCAAGCCAGGACCTGTTGGTTAGGAGATGCCTGCAGAAGACTGTTGACAAGTGTGGTCAGAAAATAATTAAGCAACCCTACCCAGGGAGCAGTTTGTACCTTAGAACATCCTATTCAAGGAAACACCCATCAGCTCTAGTAAGCTGGGCCTGCAGGGAATCCCTCTGGAGAAGAGCTTTGCTCTGGGGTCCCTCAAGTCCTCGTTTCTTCTCCAAGAAGCACCAAGAAGGCCGGCAATACACGGCACTGCTGTCATATGGAGGGGTCCTCAGTGGGAACCAGTTTGAGACCGTTTGCCTAAGGAGTTCTTTGCAATCAGTGCCAGAGATTAATGACTGCAATTGATCCTGGAGATAAGAATGAATCAGTCTTGGCCGACTCCTGAATGATCCTGCAGTTTGACAGCTCCAACTCTGAAAACATCAATTTAACGTTACGCCAGTAGTCACCCTCATTTTATCCAGGGGATTAGATTAAAAAATCTTCAGGTTTTTCTCCAACAACAATGTCTGTATTTTGCCAATGTATGATACATGCAGCGTTCACAGAAAGAAAAAGACGCAGATTTGCTGCTATTGCCTGCAGTAAGAAAAGTTAAAGGCAAACTTTTGAAACTTCTGAAATAAAACACTGTTCTTATTTAATTTTTGGGAGGGCGCAGGAGAGAACTTGTCCAACTAAAAAAGCACATTTCATTTTGAAAAATAATTGTAAAATATCCTATGAGCTCTTCTCTAGAGAGGAAGATCATTTTGGCTTAGGCTCTTTTTACCAGTTTGAAATGCAAACTGTTTCCAGTGACAATCAACCTAGTTCAAATAAAGCAAGTGCTAGTTTTTCTGTACATTGTCAGTCCATTATCATCTTTGTTTCTGAAGAAACATCTGAAGGTCTGGCATGAAAACAATGACATTCAGAAGAGTCTGTAAAGTGCTTTGAATATTAAAACAGGGTGAGGAACTGGTATCCATACAGGGCATCTGTCTAATGGCTCTGCTAAATAGGGATGCAGAATCTACATGCACACATACCCATGGCATCATATAATATCTTTCATTTTCTTTTCTAGTTTCATTCAGTGAGATCATCAAAAGTTTTCTAGAAAACAAACAAACAAAAAAAAAATCCCAGTGTATATGACTGTGCAGAATGTGTCAGAACGGTGCAGAACTGGCGTCAGTCTGTACAGTACAAACAACAGTACAAAAAGTGAAAGGAAAAGAACCTTAACATTTCAAACAGAAACTGTCTACATATACAGAGCATTAGTTTAGCACGTTCCCAACAAGCAACATTATCTAATAAGCAAAGGGATGACTAAGAACACAGAACTGGAAGGAACAAGCAGGGTCATCAAGTCTAACTTCTTGGAAGGGCAGGTAGCCTTTTGATAGACATTAGCCCAAAAGGGGTCTACAGAGAAGCTTTGCCTCTCAATCCCATATACCATAGGCCACGCAACTCTTCCCATTTGTGCAAACCCTGACACTGCCAAACACTAGAAGAGGGGATCAAGGGCATGACCAAAGTGCTTGAACCTCACAGTTGCAAAAATTTAGGAAAAAGGGATAATTTAGGTTTACTAGTGCTCTAGGAACAAATCACCGTTATTCAATCTGGATAAGGCCTGCTTTACATCTGAAAGGGAAACTTTGCAAATAGTAACCAGACACAGAACCATGCTGTTATTGTGTGGGGATGTTTAGATATAGCTGAAGTCCAACAGTATTTTATGTGCGAAAACTATGCAGAAGCAATCAGTCTGGCAGATATTTAGCCTATGTGAGCTAACTTTTTATTCCTATTCTTTCTGTGAATGTACAGACCCAATGCAAAGGGCAAATCTCCTAACAGCCAGCAGTAGTGTTGAGAACAGAAAGGAATCCTCCTTTCATCTAGATCAAAAGAAGATGTCTGGGCTGATCTGAAACACCCTTTTTACAAGTCTATGGGTGCAGATAGATATCCTTCAGTTTTTATAGCCGCCCAGGGAACACACACAGACGCACACTGTGAGCTACTGCAGCTAGTACTATCAGAACTGTCAGTTTTCTGCTGCCTTCTTGGAAACTGCATGCTATTCAGGCCCATTCAGAGACTAAGAAATAGGATTAAGGATGTCTACTTAAAAATAGGATGCAGCAAGAAATGCCAAGGAGAACTCCCAGCTGACAAGACAGGACCAAAATGGGTTGGGTACCTCGAAACTTGTGTCATTTCCCCCTACCAGTGACTGTCTTTTCCCTGAACCGTGACCAGGCTGAAGTCCTCTGCACAGCAACCAAGTAGGGAAACAGAAGTTAATGTTTTCCTACGGCTGCATTTCCTAAACTGCAGGAGCAGCTGTAGCCTTCCACTACCACCATGGGGCCACCCTGGACACATCAGGACTGGGCGTGACATGGTACAGACACTACCAAATCCTTCCAGCCTGGATGTGCTTGTGCTCTAATGAGCTCTACTGGAGCCCTGGTCCCCAGCCAGCCCTGAATCTTTCTCCTGAGGCTGAAGCAGCAACGGGCTATTGCATTAAAGATAATTGTTTCACACATCACCAGGCTTGTGAAGGCCAAAAAGTCATGGTAGCTATAAGGAATATAGATAGTCTAAACTAATAGGCATTTTTTTTTCTTTTCTTTCTTTTTTTATTTTGTTTTTGTTTTGGTTTGTTTTGGTTTTGGTTTTGGTTTTACTGGGGGAGAGGGATGGTAAACAATACTCCCCTGCCTTCAAGCCTTACAGTTGTTGGAACAAATGCACATTTCATAAGCACCTGGAAGATAACAAGTCACAGCAGCAGCTGCTTCATGTAGCAGCAAGGACAAGCAGCCCGTGTGGATTTGTCAGGAATAAATTGCGTTGAACTGATCTAATCTCCACTTTTAGCGAAGTAACAGGCTTTAAGAAAAAAGGAAAAGTAACTGTCACTAATCTTACCATTGCTAAGGTTTTCGAAATGGTTGCATGTGACATTCTCATAAGAAAGCCGCAGCAGCATGGTCTAGATGAAACATCATCAATTGGGTGCAAAGCTGGTTTGATAACATATCAGAAAGGTTATCAGTGCTGCTTTGTCAGAGTGGAAGGATGTAGAAAGTGGAGTTCAGCCAGGTCTGTTCTGGATCCAATCCTGGCATGTGTTTTCATTAATGAATTAGAGGATAGAAAAGAGAGTATGGTTATTAAATTTTCAGATGGCATAAAGCTCGGAGGCATTGTAAGCACAGGAGGACAGGATTTGAATTCAGAATGGTTTTGATGAATTGTATAACCTGTCTGGAGAGGGAGGAGGAAAGCTGAAATTCAGCAGGGACAAGTGCAAGGTTACAAACTTCAGCTTATGCAAATACAGCAATACCAAAATTTGACAATAGCAGCTCTGTAGGAAAGTGTGGTATGACAGTAGATGACAAGCTGAATTGCTTGTGATAAAAGAGAAATCACCACCATACAAGAGTGAACAAACAGGGTTATAACTTTCAAGATGTGCAGTAGTCCTTACTTTGGCACTAGAAAGACTTCAGATGCCATATTGTATTCAGTTTTGAATGTGACTGCTCAGTAAAGATGTGTAGCCATAGTCCAGAGGAGAAGGGCACTACCAGAGATGTGGAAAACATCATCAGAGCAGAAAGACTGACAGGCTCGGTGCTTGTTTAACTTTAGTAAGTCTCATAAGAAGCTCTTCAACAAGCTTCACGTGCATAAAAGGCTTGTTGCAAACAGGAATATAATAAACTGTTTTCTAAGTCTCTGGGGTTCTGGGGAATGGAACAAAAAAAAAAAAGCTTGCATCACAGCAAGAAGTTTCAGTTTGAACTTTTCAACAGTGAGACTTGCAAAGTACTGGAAAGATTTCTCTTTTAGACATAACTTTGTGCTAATGGCCTGACCCCAGCTGAACCAATACCTTTGATATGAGAATCATTGCATCCTACTGAATACAAGTCCTCATAAAGTTCATGCCTCAAATGACTGGATGTGAGATCACTTTGGGAGTCTCAGCAGCAGTGAGCTCCAGGCTGGCTTAATAGACACTTAAGTCTGGCAAAATCCAGTGAGTTTCAGTACAAAGACTCAGTGTGGGCTATTCCACCTGGGCTTTGCTCATGGTATCAGTCTCTTCCCCTCTTGCTATTTTCTTGCTGCCTGAACTGTTCAAGGAAAGTTTGTTTGCATGGAAGTGAGAATGGCAACACATTTTACAGTTTCCCCAGGGTGGCAGAAAAATAAAAAGTTTTTTGACGATCGCTGAGATCTTTAACAAACATAAGAAATCCATGGCTTGGATGTGATGTTTACTGAAGCACCATTTACTACCTGTCTCTTGGTTCACAGGCAAAACACTCTGCAGAGTTAAAAACCTTTCTTTGCACGGCTTAGAGTGATCTTCATTAGCTATGCTACTTAGGCTTTCATTGCAATTTGATGTGCTGAACGATATGGCGCTTGCTCCTGATGCATTGCTTTGTTTCTTCTGTGGTACCATTGCCTAAGTGCAGGGAAACATGTTCTGTTGAATCTGGTGCCTCTGACAGTGAGTGATCATATGCAATCATTGATAATTAAACCTATCGATCCCATGGATTCATGTCAGACCTAAGTCTCTCGCACTGACTCAGTGTTGCATCACCAGAAAATCATCATTGCTGAAGTCGGACTGTCAAGTTCTGAGATGAGGCTATAGAGCACAGAGGAAGACAGAAAGGCAGGCCTTGGGGTCCATCCAGCTAGCAGGAACAGTAGCCTCTCTCAGTGATGATGGCCTTTTGACTGTGTACCCTCCTGGACTAGGGAACCCATAGAAAACATCTGGGGACAGCTCCCCAGCAGCTGCATGTTCACACGCTAGCACTCTCCTTTCAGATATCAAGTATGTGTGTATGGTATGTAGGACAATAGCTGCAGCATTTTTTGTTTTCTGGGGGTCTGCAAAGTTGTGTTTCCTTTGATGTCTGCTAATATGTAATATATTTGATTGATCAACCACAAGACTTTTCAAAGACTTGAAAAACTGGTGTGTGCTAAACTCCACTCAAAGTGAATCCAGGACCAGTCTTCCATTTGTGGTCCTGGAGATCTGCTGCTGACTCCAAAAAGCATGAAGAGAACAGCAACTGCCACTTCATTTTTGTATTGCCAACTCAGAGACTCCACCACTGAACACAAGAGCCCTCTGATCAGCACTCCTGGCCTGGTGACCTTCAATTCTTTAAGCATTGCTCGTAGCCATGAAACACTAAAAAGCTGAAGTGCGTGCAGAGGCAAATTGAGGGAGAAGTAAGTAAATGCTGGGATTCAATCTTTTAGATTTATGGTAGCCGTAGATTGTAGCCATATACTTTTAAAGACAGAAGGAGCCTTTGTAATTTTCACTTTGCATAAAACAAGGTGGAGTGTTACAGTCATGCCTTCGGGTGAGCTAGACTAGGTTTTACAGGCTTCAGGTGCTGGAGAACCTGTCACATCCTCAGGTGAACTCTCTGCCATTAAAAATATGCAGCTTATCTGTAGTCAAAACTTGTCTGGCTTGAGCTACCAGCCTGTGAAGTGTTATGCATTTGTATCCTAAATTAAAGAGCCCTCTGCCCTTATATATATATTATTCTCCTGAATTTCTATTTGGAGCTTTTTTCACTTACTGCTTTTACATTTCATTACTGTTCTGCTGCAAGAGTTCAAAGTTTTCAAATGAAAGTCCTATGCAATTCCAGGAGACAATGCTCTTCTCCTACACCAGTCTGCTTGCAGCACAGTATGGGGCGAAGGGAAATGCATGCACAGCTCCCATCAATGCTGAATGTCAGCTTTAACAGTTCTCCCCTCTCCCTCCTCCCCCTTCCCCCCGAGTATGGATTATATCTAGGTCTTTTCGCCAGGGGCCTATGTCCTAGCAGTTTGCCATTCTCAGATATTAACGCTTGAAGTTTTAATGAGCACAGGCAAAAGAGGAAGCTTATCAACAATATAGATAGTACAACAAATATGGGATAAGCAGTTTGAGATTAGATTTTAATGCCATCTTAATGACAATACCAAGATGAAGTTATTGCTCTGCGTAACTGTGGCACTAACACAGATGCCAGAATACTGCAGCGCATATGCACTATTGGGGTTTTCCACTTTGGGAAGTGGGATTTTGGAAGCAACCAGGACAGAGGGAGAGGAAAAGGCGACAGACAGCATGGTGTCAGGGCAGAATTACCTCTAGCTGAATAACATATTCAGTCTGCTCAAGCAGCTTGATGGTATGGTCAAAGTGCCCTCACTTGCATTCGTTTCTCAGAATTTTTCTTGATCCCAACAGACTGGAGAATTACAGCAAAGGTATTGGCACTGTTTATTAAAGATTACATTTTCTTGCAGGCTTTAACCACCTTTTTAGCTCCATTCACTCCCAGGAATG
>VZTQ01006356.1:61107-169453 GCA_013400755.1 Pelecanoides urinatrix | reverse complement strand
GGTATGGAATACCCCATTAACCAGCTGGGCTGGCTGTCCTGATTATGTTCCGTCCCATCTTGTGTACCTGGCTCAGTCAGCAGGCATGGGAGCTGGCCTTGGACTAGGGGGGTACTTAGCAACAACTGAAAACATCAGTGTGTTATCAACATTCTCCTCATACTAAATCCAAAACACAGCACTAGGAAGAAATTTAACTCTATCCCAGCTGAAACCAGGACAGACCTATACGAGACAAGCTTTAGAAAGGCAGGATGACTGCAGGTATTGAATGGGGTGGGAGGAAAGGGGAGGTAAGACAGCAGACCTGTTTGAGTCCAGAGAATGGAGCAACGGCAGAAAGAGGAACAAACCCCTAGTCCTTCAACATCTTTAATGTTGTCACCTTGATACACCCTCTGCCTGACCTCGCACCAGCTTCAGGAGCTACTTCACACACAGTCCTTTATCATGCTGCAAATCTCTGAAAAACAACCAAGTGCAAAGGACTTACAGTTCATTGTCCTGCTCCTTCATCTCTGATTCTTCATGCTACCACAGAAAGAGCCAAGTGAGCAAGGCACCACAGTCCCTTTACCCCTTTCTTTCCTATGTCACAAATCTTACAAATAATCAGCTGCAGGAAAACCGAACAAACTGGTGGGATGTTATTGCATGCCCATTATTGTCATGCGGTGATTTATCACTGTGTGATATACTAATTCTATACTGAATCTGGTTACTGTACCACCAAAAAGTGACGGATGGTTTGAAAGCTTCACAGAGGTCAGGGGCAGACTCAGTGTCAGAGCAGTGTAAAAATCAGTTCACACTAAGAATATCTGGAGTTGTGCTTTTGTCATCCAGTAAAATTTCAGCATCAGTTCAGATCTCTTATTATCCTTGTGCTGATCTTTGCTACAAGGAAAAGCAAATGACTGAACAGGATATTTAATGGTCTGTGTATCAATGTCTCAAACCCTTTCTCTCTCCCTTTCTCTGAGAACCCTGGAAGGACATGTTCATCTCCCAGCAGGCCTGACTCAGGACCTTCTACTTTCCAGGAAAGACACAAAGCTGCAGCTTTCTGTATGTTGGCCAAAGGAGAAATAAGAAACAAAGGAGACAGAGGGCCAAGACAAGCATTTATAAGGGAATGTGAGGTTTTTGAGGAGAAAATAATGAAACACAAACATAATGTCAGAGGGAGTAGCCACAGAAAAAACTCCCACAAAGAGCAAATCTAAGGAGAGGTGGGAGGAAAAATGCTGATGAAAGGCTAAGGGGAAGAGAGAGCAAAATGAAACAAAAAGGAGTCTCAGCAAATTTCCATAATGTAACACTGATGAAGCCTTTTATGATTATAGACAGGGATTCTCAGAAATGTTCCTTTGCAGGAAGTTTGCATACTCATATTTTAATATCTCTGAACACTTTCCCAGACTCGGTAGAAGTGGAAACTTTTTTGCTAGTGCTGCATGCTCTAAATCTGGGCTACCCCTGTGCATCACCAAGCTCCGCGGAGCCATATCACTGAGGTCTGCTCCGGAGGGACTGGCACTTTGACTTCAGGTCCATGTGTGATAGCCCTGCACTGAAACTGCTCTCCAGCAGAAGCAGGGTGAGAAATACGCTATGTCCTGCCAAAGCAATGGAGACATTGCTTGCATGGTATCTTGGTTCTTATCGAGAGCTAGAGAGAAGCCTGAGCTGATTCAACCTGTGTGTTGGATGTAAAATACCATGAAAAGTAATGACTTTCTGGGCTACCTGAAGAAAAGCCAAATCCACAATTCTTGTATGGCCTGAAAAGCTTCCAGAAATCTCAGCCTGGACCTACTTCAAGTCCAAACTCAAGCACCAATCCAGTGTGCAAACAAACAGTACGAATTATTGCTATTTATGTACGACCACTTGTTTACCTGACTCTATCCTCTCAGATTAGCTATTGTTCATTTTCCCAGACTGAATGTTTGGCCGCAACATTTCCTGAGATAGATCTACGCAACTATAAATAACAAAAAAGATTATAATTGTCACTGAATGAATTTTGAAAGGTATACACCGCCGTTCAATACTATTGTCAAAAAAAAAGACTGCAAGAGAAATCACCTTACAGCAAAGAGGAAGCTTTTGAGTTCCACAGAGTGATTTTTACCAGAGTTTTCTATCTGAAACACATTTTGCTTGTGCAGTTGATTTGTACAGAATAAATCTATCTCAGTCACTTTGTGAGGACTGACACCAGTTGTCTAGTCTCTCTGAGTCCTACGAAATGACAAGAAATAGTCTCTGATCTCTTCAGGGCCTCTGCTGCAGACTTCAGGGGGAGGACTTTCCAGTGGATTCCCCTCAAAGTTGCACGAACAGTAATTGTATCCCCAGTCCAGGTTCACCAGCTCCCCAAACGTTGCCGGAAGGGACCGTAGATGGTTGTTTCCCAACCAAAGCGTGTGCAGATTCCTTAAAAGACAGACATCCTCAGGCAGACTCTCCAGTGAGTTGAAGAGCAATAGCAATGTTTCCAGTTTCTCCAGATGCCGAATGCTGGAGGGGATTGTGCCTATTTTGTTGTCGCTCACATCTAGAAAGGTGAGGCTCCCCAGCTGGCAGAGGGGTGCAGGCAGTTCGGTGAGGCTGTTGTTGGCCAGGTGGAGGCTGTGCAGCCTTTGAAGAGCCCCTATTTCTGGAGGCAGCGAGCTCAGGCTGTTGTTGCTCAGAGTGAGCCTCTCCAAGTGACTCAAAGTGCCAATTTCGGCTGGGATTTTCTTCAAGTTGTTGGAGTCCACGTAGAGGCAGGTTAGGTTCCTGAGGTGGCTGATCTCTCGGGGGAGCAGCTCTATCCGGTACCTCAGGCAGCTTTCTCGTTCTGGGCTCATCTCCAAGACCTGCAGCTGGTCCAAGCCAAAGACCTGCGCAGGAACCGACGCCAGCTCTCTGCCTGAGATCTTGAGTTTCTTCTTCCCTTCATGCTTCGGATCGTGCTCTGTAAGGTACCTCCAGAGAGGATCGGGGCCTGTGGAGGCACACCCAAAGGAGGCGGCTGTGTTCATTGACCCACCAGAACCGTGGCTGCTTGAATGGAGACGGTCACTGATGTTTTGTTGCGTTGAGGTTCTCAGTGGATTGCGGCCCTCCGTCAGCTTTCCTCTCTGACAGGCACGTTGCCAACACACATGCAGAGTGTTTGGGTTGCTCAGATACGTGCCACTGAGTAAACACTTGGCATTCGCACTTGATCAGGTGTTTCCCTTCCAGCTCTGCAGCGTACACAAAGCCCAGCTCCTGGGCTATGACATTGCCTCACGTGGTCGCAGCCAGTGAGCTGGTGGCAAATGTGTGTTTAGAAAGTGAAACAGCAGCACTGTGCCTGTGCTTTTGGTTCAAAATCAGATTGGTTCAAATCCTTGTTTGTGCGTAGCTCTCTCCTCCTGGGAGCACCTAGGGTGCCGTTGTCCGAGGAATTCATGTTGGTCAGTCCCAAGGGATTGCAATGGAAGCAGCAAGGCTGGGTAGATAAAGCACATGGTAAACGGGACAAGAAGAAGACAGACTCATAGCTGGTAGCTTGGGAGCTGGGAACCATGAACATATCCTGTCCTCAGGTCACTTTGTGCCTTTAACATTCAGCAAACACAATAAAGAATAAATTTTGAAATCTGGAAGTCTGGCTTGAGCTACCAGCCTGTGAAGTGTTATGCATTTGTATCCTAAATTAAAGAGCCCTCTGCCCTTATATATATATTATTCTCCTGAATTTCTATTTGGAGCTTTTTTCACTTACTGCTTTTACATTTCATTACTGTTCTGCTGCAAGAGTTCAAAGTTTTCAAATGAAAGTCCTATGCAATTCCAGGAGACAATGCTCTTCTCCTACACCAGTCTGCTTGCAGCACAGTATGGGGCGAAGGGAAATGCATGCACAGCTCCCATCAATGCTGAATGTCAGCTTTAACAGTTCTCCCCTCTCCCTCCTCCCCCTTCCCCCCGAGTATGGATTATATCTAGGTCTTTTCGCCAGGGGCCTATGTCCTAGCAGTTTGCCATTCTCAGATATTAACGCTTGAAGTTTTAATGAGCACAGGCAAAAGAGGAAGCTTATCAACAATATAGATAGTACAACAAATATGGGATAAGCAATTTGAGATTAGATTTTAATGCCATCTTAATGACAATACCAAGATGAAGTTATTGCTCTGCGTAACTGTGGCACTAACACAGATGCCAGAATACTGCAGCGCATATGCACTATTGGGGTTTTCCACTTTGGGAAGTGGGATTTTGGAAGCAACCAGGACAGAGGGAGAGGAAAAGGCGACAGACAGCATGGTGTCAGGGCAGAATTACCTCTAGCTGAATAACATATTCAGTCTGCTCAAGCAGCTTGATGGTATGGTCAAAGTGCCCTCACTTGCATTCGTTTCTCAGAATTTTTCTTGATCCCAACAGACTGGAGAATTACAGCAAAGGTATTGGCACTGTTTATTAAAGATTACATTTTCTTGCAGGCTTTAACCACCTTTTTAGCTCCATTCACTCCCAGGAATGAGAGGTATATTATTAACAGATACAATCAGGCTTCAGAAATTATGTCTGTGGTTTTTTGAGAGAGGACTAGTTAAACTAAGCATGTGAAACCTGGTCGGCCAAAACCAGAAGTGAAAGCTGTGAGATGCTATAAACTCCCCAAACAAGCTAAAGTTAGCTTGCCTTTTGGGAATCACCAGCCAAGAAGCAGAAGGAAAAGGTAGCCAAAATTGGAAACAGATCCTCAAGCCCAAACCCTGTGCAATGCAGAAGAAAAACAGCGAGATAGGATCTGAAGAGTTTGAGATGGGACATGAGGAATTGTCCCTCTTACCACTTGTCTAAGATGATGCCCTGGANATCTGGAAGTACTCTCTCCTGCTGAGTGTATGAACCCCTGCACCACAGAGATACCCTCTTTCTTGTGCTGCACTTGCTCTGGCATATTTAAAAGAAAATTTTTATTCCTCGCTGGCATAGCTTTTGTAGGAGACATGTCAAATGCCAGGTTTATCCCAAGCCACTCAGCACAGCATGCGATGTAGAGAGCAGGGCAATTTCCTGGAAGAAGAAAATTGTGGGTTTGAAGCCTCCTCAGGCTGAAAGAGCCCATCTCTTTTACTTCATTCTCTAATCCTTAAGGCTTTCAGATGAAAAATGCTTAGTACAACGGCTTCAAATGCTTTTCAAAGAGAGGGGATCTCCACAGCCTCCCACAGGCTGCTAAAGGTGGAAGACAATGTGTTAGAGGTATGGTGTAAGCAGGTCTATCAGGTCAGGTCTGGTGAAGGTGGGGCACATCAGCTTTGCTTTCCCACCCTGCTCAGTTCTGATCTCCTCGGCCCAGGATGGTGCTGAGTTTCCAGGGAGCCTGTGTCCCAGCATCAGGGGGGTGTGTGGCTGCACAGATGAATGGCGAGTGCTGGGAGCCCTCTATCAGGTGCTGACAAGAGGATTTCAGGATCATTGTTCAACCCTTTGAACTTACACTTTAGGCTCTGCTGGTTTTTAATTGGGTTTCACCCTGAAATACAGATTTTCAGGGCTGTCACATACTGGCTGTTACTCTTAACTTGGATTCAGAGTGCAAATACCATAAACCTATTGAAACCAAGCCCTAAATTTCCTCCAGATTCATTTTCAGCATCTGTAAGAGAAAACTATATCACTTGCCTAGTATTGAGCAGTGTTGTAAGGTTGCTTTGGCATTATAAGCTCCTGGGATGCTGGTGGCAGGAGACAGGCCTGCTGGGCTTCCCAACAGGAACTGTGCAAGCTGTTGAGCTGGGGCTATCACAGTTGAGTGCACAACAGCATGAGCAGATCCTGGGGACACTGAAAGTGGTTACACCTGCTTTTTAGGGTCACCATTAATGTCAATAGGGTCTGAAGGCTGTGCTAGCTTCATCAAGAAAGGGTGGATGTTTTACACTAAAAAGATTCAGCAGAACTTGAGAAAGTCTAACAGTTGTTCATAAGTAAGAGCGGGTACCATAACTTGGAAATATATGTACATCGGAGATGAGTACAGCAGTCAAAGAAAAATGAGATTTTCACTTGCAAGGGAAAGTTGCTTACCAGAAGTGATAGACCTCACAATCGACCATAAAAATAAGACTCAAAGTTAAACCCAGCTCCAATCAAGAAAGTGCTGAAGAAGTTATTGCAATGAGAGTCATTTCAGACTTGGACGAAAGCCATCTCCAACATTAAGGGGAAAAATGTATTTCTTAAGAACACGTCAAATATGTCTGTCCTGTGAAATAAACTGAATTGCTGTGTGTGCTGCCCTCTGCTTAAACATGCTTATCTCTCCAAATCAAAACCTGAGTCTTTCAGACAGCATGTCCTGCAGAGCCAAAGGCCATGGTCAGAGAGAGGGTTTTGTGATGTTGGGCACTGTTCTCCTCTTGCACTTTTTCACAACTGGTGTTTGACCCTGGGTTTTCCTTTACTAAGGTGGCAGGTTCTTTTCTGCTCCATCTTGCAGACATCCTTCTTCCTGGTGCTGGTCACTGGCTCATCAGGGATGTCAGAATGATTAATGTCCCTCTGTCAAATTGTTCCCTTGTGCTTTCTACTTAAGGTTCATGATCCAAAATGTAAAATGACAAGAAAGAGCCCCATATTTTCAACACATGATCCCCCTAGAAACTCATCAGGATAGTCTCATTCTCAGTTCAGACAAATTCCAAGAATATTGCCAGCATCAATATTCTTGAGTCAAGCTACGCAAGGTATTCAGAAATTAGCCCTTACAGTGAAAACTTGTTTTGTAGAGCAACTCTGAAAATCAGTCTCCTGTCCATCATGCTTTTCTGATCAGTTGTTCCCATTTCCCAAGTCAGAAGACAAAAATCTATGTTTGTGACTACCAGGTTTAATCCAGATTGATGAAGCTAAGCAGGCTTTCTTTTTTTAATTTCACTTCATCATTTACAAAGGTGTTGAAAGGAAAGTCCAGACTCTGATGGACCCTTATTACCCTAAGGACCTCAGACAGGTGCTCAAATTGGGACGTAGGAAGCAATTGGGTGGCTGATACAGAGACTATTCCCCCCCCAGCAGCACTGGCTCTGCAGAGACAGCAGCAAGGAGGACTCCTCGTGGTCTCTGATGGATGTTCACCCCTATGCAGAGCTGCAGATCAGGTCTAGAGCCTGCCTTCACCCCCAGGCTGGCTTTGTCCTTGTGTTGCTCTTCCCGCCCATGCCACGGAGCAGCAACCTTAACCCTCAGCAGCACTGGACTCCAGCTCACGGAGGCTGAAGGAGGTGGTAGTGGATTTTTTTAAGTCTATGCTGTTACTGTTGAGTTAGTGCAGTCACTTTAAGAAAAAATTCCTGTTATTCCCTGGCACAAGGACAGTACAGGTTTGTGCCGTAACCTTGTCCCTCTCCCTCTGAGTTGTCTGGCTGCTAGTCACATAGCACCTGACATCTCATCATCTGTAACACATATATCACCACACCAACTCACTGGGAACGTGAGTCAGTAGTGGTGGAAGATAAAGGCAGCTACCAGAAGATCTTTTTTCCATGAAGACCTAATTAATGTAGGCAACACAGCCCAGAGTGCTTCAGCTGACTACTTTAGGGTGAGCTGAATCGCTCTCCAGGCTCCACAGCTCACATTGGAGCCACCAAAGTGCAGGTGCCATGGCCTGATTTTGAATCCCACTATGAGACACTGAGCATGGGATTCAGGTACCTAGATATAAGCACCTCACATCACTTGACATGATACATAACCTTCCCTAGGGTCACCCACTGCAGATCTGGAAAGACTCCCCTAGGTCCTACACCATATCTGTCAGTCCCCTGCCAGTGTCTCTGGCACCCAAGACATTGTTGGATGGTCATGCCCAGCTACGCCTAGGCATCAAGTCCTGCTCCAGAAGCTGCCAAAATGTAACCTATAGCAGGGTAGAGCTTGGCCAGTATCCGTATGAAAAGCCTGAGCCATCAGTACACTCTGTTTTCTTCTTTTTTTTTAATAATTTTAATTATTATTTTCTTAAAATTGCCCAGAATGTAAAAGCTATGCTCATCTCCCAGCCAGTTTTGTGGTCAGAGCACAGAGCTTGGGCTTAACTGCTACAGCTTTTTTATAGTTTCTCTGCAAAAAACCCACAAACATTTGGTTTAGTCCTGAACAGGGTGGTCTTGATTTGTTTACACATCTTCAAATAAACATGTAGAACAGAGTTCAGCCTTACACGGTTTAATTATCCCACATTAACAACAAGAGGTGGGAAAAGAACAGCTCAGGAAAACAGCATCACGAGGCTGTACTGAGAAGGGCCATTCACAAGTGGCAAAGAAGGGAAATAATCCATTCCCTGCTACAGCTTCCATGAAGCAGCTAATTCAAAACTTTAGAAAACAAGTATAAATTGTTAAATAATTTAACACAAAAAAATATTTTGCTCAAATGGTCCTGTTGGTTTGGTTTGGTTTGGTTTTTAATTTATTTATTTGACAGGCAAAAATTGTAATGGAATAATGGTCTGTTTGCTATAATTGCAATAATTTACACACTTGATTCAAAAACAAAACAAAAAACAACCCACAGTGATGCCATAAAACCCATGTGTCATTAGCAACTTTTTAATACATAAATAATACATCGTCTGGCTCTCTAATGCAATTTTAATGGTATATCTTCTCTAACCACGGGACCAGCCAAAACAAAATCCGACAAAAATATCAGCGTATTCCTGGCTTTAAACCTCAGACTCAGTGAACAGACTGTATAGTGACATACCAACCGCTTTGTTGCAGAGACAGGAACATTGAGATGCAAAAGCCGCAGCCCTCCCTTATTCAAGAGCGGTTAGAGGAGAGGCCGTCAGCACTGTCCCTGCCCTATCTGCCACCTCCTGCCTGCCTGGTCACCTTGCAAGATGCTGGACAGACAATACGCGTCTGCTTGTCACCTTCCAGCACACACAGTCACCTGCTCAGGCACAGAGACATCTGCATTTTCTGGAGGGCAGCTTCTGACCATGCCCAGGGCTGTACTTGTAGGTTTATTGTCTGCCCAGATGGCAGATCTAATTTGGAAAGTAATCTCAGGCTACCTTTCCAAAGACTGAAAATACCCATGAACAGACTGAAGCAAAAACTGTTGCAGCTTTGGATGTTTGAGCCTGCAGGGCAGAAATCCTGCAAATACACTCTCCTTTCTTACCTTTTATTGCAGGTGACTTTTCACGCACATTCACATAGGGTTTGCTTCTGTAAGAGGTGGCAGCTACAGAAGCCTCCCTTTGATGACTATACCCCTAGTAACTGGGTGGCTATAAACACGAGTCTTGATCTGGGTCTGCAGCACGTGTCTCGGACTCCTCTCACCAGCGACAGATTATGCTTGGTAAATGCTGGAGAGAAAATGAGATTTAAGAAAAAGCAGGGAGATGACACCCACTGAATTCAGGGCACAGAGACAGTCTGGGGTGTCTCCAGGATCAGACTGAACAGACAACCATATGCTAGGGAATATGCTGGAGCAAAGGGAATTAGGCTGCGTCCCCTTTTCTGGGTGGAGAAGTTGCAGAGCCGTAGTCTGTGCCTAACCCATGCAGATCTTTTAACTGCTATTAAAGATACAGGCGTGTCCCTCATGCTCCTAACACAGACTCTAGCAATGGCTCCAACAGACATTCACATGAAAAGGGTTATCCAAAAAAACCCTTAGATCTCCTTCAACCAGATACCACTGCACCATCTCACCCACTGGGTGAGATGAGCTTTAAAGCTCATGACTAGACTAGATGAGTTTTAAAGGTCCCTTCCAACTCAAACTATTCTATGATTCTGTGAAATCAAGCATGAAAGACCCTGAAATTTGTTTAACAGAACATCGTTATGTATCTACCCTTCGCATGGTGCACTGGAGCGTATTATATCTATGCCATGCATGGCACATGCAGACACACATGATGTGAGACAACCTACAGAGGCTGAGGAGTCACCGTCGTGACAGGAATTAAATGTCACATTAACATGGCCCAGTTAACATGTCTGACCTCCATAAAACCTGCTCATTGCCATCACATTTATTCAAAATGATGTCTCATGCCATGTTGGGAGGTATTTCTTGCGTAGAAAACCTGTTCTGCCTCACCACTGGAGGGATGAAATCTCACTCAGCCTGGACTAGGAAAAATGGTGCTGTTAAATACAATGTGATCAACAGGTTTGCTTAATACTGAAAAACAGCAATGTAAGATGCAGTACAGTAACAGATATACCATTGAGAGTTACTTAAAAGCGGTAAGCTTTTCACTTCATGATATTTTCACTTTGATTGGTCTTTCCATAGGAAGAAACACAGTAAAATCAAATGAAAGAATTTATTTGCATAGGAAATAGCAAAAATAGCACCACTGAGAGCTACACAGTAAAGACTTTGTTTAACCCTGGCATGTGAACATGTTATTTAATTTCATTTTTCAGTAAAAGCAGAGGCAAATTTTATCTGCTACTGGGTGAGAAAAAGACTCCAAGGCTGGTAAATGGTTATCTCTGGGCTTTAGAAGTGGGGTTTGATTCTGGGGTGGTTACAGACAGCTGTGGCTTATGCTCAGCTTAGCCAGCTTGGAAGCACCATGCCGTATGGTGAACGTGCCAGCAGGGCAGGGTGCCTCCTTTCTGTCTCCAAAAGACCTGATGAGATTTCCAAACACATTCAGCACTTCATGCCCATGTCAGGTTCATTCCTGCAATCTCTCAATACAAACTGCTTTGTGCAGAAGAGTTTTGAAAATGCAGCTGCTTTGCTGGCTGGCACATATATCTGAGGCCTGATCACCTCTCAGACCCACACCTTTGTGGGTGGGATTGTCTTGGTCAGAGGGTTAAACTCACAAATGGCCTATTGTGAAGGTCTTTTCAGACTCCATCCCCTCTTTACTTTCTCTTTGCATTCTCAAGTTGATTTTGGCAATTAGCTGATAGGGGAAACAGGACAGTGTCTGACTTTTTGCTTTCACCTTCAAACAAAATTTCCTCTGGGCTTCTGAAGACCTCTTTGTTCTGACCCTTTCATCAGAGATCAACCTTCTCCTAGACCAGCCTGCAACTTCTCACCTACCCTCTAAAACACAACCCTGCCAAGTTATAATCATAGCGGATCATCTAAAACGGTGAAGTTGGGTCACATTTGGCTTCTTGAGATTTTTAATGCCAGGTGATTTCTATGCTGCTCTGGCTGACTTTTGGGTGAAGCAATGGTAGGGAGCTGTGTGTGCGCTGACAATGAAAAGTGGATTCAGCATCCCTGAGCTGATGGAGGACAGCATCGCGGCTTTTTGCAGAGGCATCTTCCTGACAGAAGGAAACCAAGCTCCATTTGGTAAGACCAAACCCTCCAAGCACTGGAGTTCTTGCACAGGGAGCAGTGAGGAGGTTTAGATCATCTCTGCAGTCTCTTCAGGCCTTACTGTGAGATCCCACAGGATCCCATAAAAATTAGCTCCTATAGGATACAAATTCATTTATAGGCAGAAGAACATTGAATTTAATAGGTAATTTCTGGGAAACACACATTGGCTCTTCATAACTGTCTGTCTATTGTGAGCTGAATGAACTGGAGACCTCTTCCCCAGCTTTGGCATGGCTTTCCCTTCCTCCCCTCCATGTGGATGGCAGATAGCACCAATAATCCTGCGATCAGCCTGTGTCTCACAGTTAATGCCCCAGGCTGCATAGTGCAGGATTTTATTTCAGTTTCAAGGGCAAGGGGTAAAGCTTTGGAAAGAATTAACCAGTTAACAGACAAAATTTTGGCATCGGAATGGTTTTGCATAAACAGCTACACAATGCATCGATACTGTATGCTCTTCAAAAGAGGGAAAAACCACTTATTTTTAATGTTGTAATATGCCCTGATGTTAGAGAAAACAAAAACAAATTCACATATCACATCAAAGATAATAATAATAATAATAATTATAATTCATAAAAATAATCTGACCGACCGGCAGCATTTGTTGGCTTTAGAAGGCCTCCCACGAAAGAAACACAGTTGAAGACATCCAAGACCTCTTGGCAGGCATGATGAATTCAAGTTTTAAAAACAAGTCTGGGGATACTGCCTGCACGCTAGGGCCCTTTGACGTTAGCGGGTCTGGCAGCCAGGCTTGCATAGTAAGCACACTGAGTGGGGTCACACTGTCCGTTGGCTCCCGGAGGTCCCTGTGGACCCGTGAGACCAGGCATACCAGCTTCGCCTTGAGGGCCGGGTGGTCCTGGCATCCCGTCTTTGGCATAGCCAGGCTCCCCTGGGAGGCCTAAAATAAAAATAAAATGCCCTTGGTGAGTGACAGCCCCAGGGTGCAGTACTCAGCAGTGTAACATCACAGGAGACGGCTTTGTTGCCAAACTGGGATGCAGACATCAGCTTCCACAGATTTGGGTGGAAGATCTGGCTAGCATGTATCTACAAGGATGTGACAAGTGTGTCTCCTCTGAAAGAAAGATTTCCATCCCCTATGGCATCCTTGGGCTGCACAACTCTCCTATGGCTGCTCTCCCTCTATCACCACGTTGAAGTTGTGCACCTGCATGAGCCGACTAATGTCATATAGTCCTTATAGAGAGGAGGTGAGGATGGGAAAGCTTGAGGCAAGAGCCAACTTTGGGAGATAGATAACTCATTTGTATGAAGCACAGTGGGTCCACTGTCATTTTAAGGTGACGCAGGCATTGCCAGTATGCCAAATGCAGACCATGGAGTTATGAAGGCTTCCCATAGTTTCCTCCCCCAACAAAGCAGGGTGAAGGCAAGACTGATCAATGGCTCCTAATTTCAAATTAGAAACAAAATATGTTTGCTGTTTCTTTGTCAGCAAAGGTAAAGCACAACTGTATGCCTGAGGCACAGGTGTTGGATATGACCTTTTACAACATCTGAAGCTGCCTGGATCTCTGGGTTCAGCTTGGTCACAACAAGATTCTGGCAAGGGCAGATAGGACACCTCACAGTGTACCCAGTAATTAAAGCTTCACTTTGCATTTGTCCCAAAGGTCAGTTAACTCAGCTGTTAGTGAGGTGGATCACTATATCTGTCAATCAGGCTGAGGAAACAAAGGTGGGCAGATACGATGCTGGTGATATATTTCTTCCCTTTGGGCCACTTTCTACAGAAGTTGTGTATGCCGTATTTACGTTATCCTGATCATCTGTCTAATATGGCAGAGACCTGTGTCCTTGTAGCGGTTCTGAATTATGCGTTTTGTGGAATGTTCTGAATAAACACACCTGGAATTCCTGGAGGACCTATTTCCCCTCGTTGGCCAACACCAGTGTCTCCTTTGTCACCCTTTGCTCCTCTTTCTCCTGTAGAGAGGGAAAGAAGAATAATGAACTGATGAGCATGATCTACGGAATGAAAGTAAACTACCATAGGTCTTCCATCCACACTGATTCCAATACATTTGCTAAAAATGGTTCCTAATTGTGACCAATCCTCGGAAATGGGATGTTAACTGGGAATGAAGACTCGCCCGCTCCAATTCCGGCCAGAGGTGGAACACAGCAGCAATTGCTGGTTACATTCTCCTCCTCTAGGTCACAGAGTGAGGCTGCTTCTAACACATGTATTTTGAGGACCACTTAGATGCTACTAACAGGAGAGGTGGTGGCCAAAGTGTGGCGGACACCTCCCTTTATGGGACTGCCCAAACACACCAAGTTTCACTCACCTTTGGGACCAATTGGTCCAGGTGGCCCTTCAGACCCAGTCTGTCCAGGCCGGCCAGGTTCTCCTGGAGGGCCAGTTCTTCCTGGGAGTCCTTCCTTCCCAGGTGGACCAGGAGGTCCTGGTCTGCCATGGGATGCTTTTACATGTGCAGGCTGTATCTGAGCCAGGAGATAGGTCAACTTCGCTGTGAAGAGAGGGAAATGGGTTTGTTAGGCTAGAACGTCAGTGCTCCAAGAGATGGAGAGCCAGAACCAGTGGCCCAGTAAAGTCCAAGTATTGTCACAGATCAATTTTTCAGGGCCACCCATTTGTTTTTCTCACACAACCGTTCCCCATAAGTCATGATGGTGTCTCCCTGACCTTCTTTAAATTATTTAAACCTCATTTCTCAGTAGCTTGAAACTTCTCCTGAATTTCATACTTAATCCTAAACACTCCTCTCATCCTCTGCTCCTCATCCACCAAGGATCTGAAATGTCCTTTCCTTCAGCTGTGCAGCTGGTGGATTTCAGTCAAACGGGAATCATTGCTGCTCTGAAAAGAAGCAGCCTATTTCCACTGCTTCTGCTACACAAAGCGAAACGCTACATGGCTGCTCTGTAGGGAGAAAGCTTATGTTTCTTGTTCTGGGATGTGGAGTTAAAGCTCATGTACCCGTCTCTGGCTGTGAAGTCAGAAACTGTAACTAAGGCACCTCCCTGCGTCAGCATATTCTCCAATTTCCAAGCATGTACATTGCTTGCCACTTCCATATTAAGACCCTGAACAGCCTAAAGAGCTCTTCAGACACACTCAGCATCACAAAGACATCCTACAGAATAGAGGGAGAAGGATTTTCTATCTTCTCTTCATTGATCCAAAATCTTGAATGCTTTTAGATTGGCATGGAATTTGAAGTCTGAGAGTGTGTAAATAAAATCCTTCAAACAAATCACTCCATTGAACCATGATCTTTAGAATGGAGGAAAATGCCTGCAGCTATATGTCAGCTGCTCCAAGAGCTGTGTGAGAAAAAGCACTACAGCTCTGCATGTCACTGTAGATGGGGTCAGCAGTGGTCTGCAGTCTACGTACTGTGGGAGAAGCAGCAGTCCACATCCACCCCACCCCCTCTTCTCATACTGATAAGTATCAAATGTCACAGCCAGAAATGAGGAACATTCCTCGTCCCGTTGGGACCTCAAAAGAATGTTTAATCCTACTCTGATTACTTTCTCTTCCAGAGCCCCAAATTAATCTGTCTGAGTGTGTATATTTTCTTGTCCTACCATCTCAGTCCAGGCATCTGCAGGAAGGCGTCTGCAGCAAAGCTGTTTTGGTAGCAAAAAGCCATCAGGTGCTTAGCACAGGCAATGGCTTTGGGTTGAAGAAGGGAGAAAGCCCCTGTGCTATTGCTGGGAACATCAAGGTTGGGGAACAGCAAAGCTTGCTAAGCACATTTCATTTTACACATTCCTCCTTCCAGGCTTGTTGCAACATGGCCTTCCATAAGCAGGAGACGTTCAGGTATCACCGCAGCTGTGGAAAGTATCTTTCATCCTCTCAGATATATCTTCTGACTTCCCAGAGCTGATTACTTACCATCTAGCTGTTTGTCTAACTCCTCCTGGATGAGCCTTCTCAAAGTCTCTAGAGATGGGGGTTCCCCCTAGAGAGTAATAATCACAACAATAACAAGACATAATAATCACAGCCAGGGGATGTGCAAATTAAACCCTCCACAGAGGGTTTAATGGGTTGCATTTCATCACTCACAGCATACACAGGGCTGCAGGGACTACCTGAAAGAAGAATGTAAAGGGACTCAATACATCCACAATTCCCAACTTGCTGGCAAGCCATGGGCTCAATGGTGTAAGCAGGGAGCCTGGTCAGAGGGCATAGTTGGGGACACTGTCCCCATCTCCTTCCTAGAGAAAATATCCCTCCGACACTCACAGGAGAAGTAGTAGAAATCGAATCAGGAGACATCCTCTGCCCTACTAGATCACAGTGGAAAGCCTACCTCCTTTTTCAGCATTGTACGTTTCTTTGCAGAGAGAAGCACGCGTGCCCCCAGGGTAGTTAAGGTGGGTATCTAGACTTGCTATAAACACACTGGATGCATCGCCTGCCAACAGGCCTTATCTCAGGGAACAGAAGCCAGTTTACGCATATGATACCCATTCTTCCAAACGAGTACAAGGTTCTGCCTGATTTCAGGCTGTTGAAGGGAGACAGGGGATGTGGCTGCCTGGCCTTGCTCCCCTCACAGCCTCCAAGGGACGGTATCTTTCATCCCCCCTCTCAGTTCTTTTGTGCGATGTTGCTGTCGAACAGCTGTAATAGCTGTCAAAACTCAAAGCTATGGGAACAAGTCCGGCTGATGCAACCGAAAAAATGATGAAAGCATTTTTGGCAGGTGGAAGGAGAATTTTTTAGGTTGTGGCTTTCCAAGAAAATAAAAAAAAGTGGTTTTAGGGTAACCAAACTCCTGTCTTTGCATAAATTCAAAAGAAAAAATATAGCTATATTTAAAAAATAAACCATTTTGAACCAGCAAGATCAAATGTTTTCCTCTGTAAATCATAAAATGAGATGTTTCACTTGAAATACACTTTTCATTTTTTGACTAAAATTATTCTTTGATTTCTGCCAGTTTTGAAAATACTTCTCGTCAACCTAAAGACTTCACTCTTTTGCGTATGAGCTATTTGCATGAAAGTGTTGCTTTTCCCTCACACCTATCCTTTTAACATACAAGGATGCAGTCTGTGTCCTCTGTGTTTACAAAAACCTCGTGAGGTCTTCTGAGTCAGAAGTTACTCTTCATTAAGAAATGTAGATTTTATCAAATACCTAAGAGACATTGCAATTTTAACCAATAACATTGCTGGTAAGTACAGAGTTGGTCTATTTGCTGCTTTCTTCCCAACACAAATTTTGCATGACAAAAAGATGTGTTTGTTGCTGACAAAAGAAACAATTTTGTCATTAAGTACTAACCATTTGTGATGGCTCTTAGTGAATATCCCAGAAAGTAAACATGATTGTGGAACATACTTTGAAGGCTCACAAATTATCTTTTCAAGTTTTAACCCTATTAGTTGCATTAAGCCTCCGTAATCATCACTGGATTTCATCAAAACTCTATGTTGTTGAGACACACAAAGAAATGCTTTGTCTATAATTTACCCAGCTTTTATATCAGAGATTATTTCACTGTTTATTTCCCTCTGAGGTAATCTCAAATTCATCCTCAGGACATGCATAGTGGTTTCACCGGTGTTGGTAGTTTTTCTCATTCTTCTACCTTCAGGCACTCTCAGTAGAGATTGTTTCCCGTTAGGGGAAAAAAAAAAGAGAATATTAAACAAAAATAGAATTTCATGAATTCTGATGAGCTGACTCCAGGATTTCCAGGAATAGAGCAGTGACCTTTCCACAGCTCAGCATTTTGTCTCTCATAACAACCAGCAGCAGAGGAAGGCGTAAGACCTTCGTATGAAATTCTATGTATTAACACCCTTATAGAAACAATCTTTTTCAGACTCCCGACCCATGGCCATAGTTGCATGACCTGATTTAGGCTTTTAGGGGTGTAAGGTGTCACGGACTGGCCACCCTGGCTATAGGTCTGCATTGCTCTGTTCTCCTGAAGCTTAATCCAACACTCCCACAACACATTCCTGAGATAGGTTATAGCTCTCCTTTTTGTGTATCAAGAGATAAAAATGCTGCCTCCCCATTATAGCACAGATTTGCTCTGGTTTCTATCAGCCTTACTGTTATTTTAGGGACTCTTCTGATCACACACTGTGGCAGCAAAATTACTGTACAAAGCCCTTCTCCAGCAGCCTTACCCTTGGTCCTGGAAATCCTGGCTGTCCTGGAGGACCGGGAGGTCCAACCTGCCCAGTGTCTCCTGGGGGACCATGGGGACCCATCAGTCCTGGATGGCCTTTATGACCAGGTATCCCAGGATCGCCTGGAGGGCCCTTTTCTCCTTGAGGGCCTTTTTCGCCTTTGATGCCAGGCTCTCCCTATGTGAAAAAAACTACATTATCACCACAAAATAAGAGGCAAACTTCTGATTTCCAAGCACAGCAAAACACAAACAGCTGAGCTGGCAAAGTTACTGAGTACAACATCTGGTGCATTACAAATGATCCACAAATTATTACTGACGGAGAATGATTAAAGAGAGGGCTGGGATGGTGGGGAGCATGGCAGATGTCTACAGGCCATGCTTCACTTTTGAATGATCCTTTCCTCGGCCCCTAACTCAAAATAGCTCTCTTTATCTCAATGTAATGAAATAACTAATAATATTCTCCAACCTACCCTCTCTCCTTTGGAGCCAATTTCACCTGGTTTCCCTGGTGCACCCTGCAACAAAATAAGGGTGAGCATGAAAGAGCTATCCATAATAACAGTAAATAATAAAGTGCATGCCTTTGCAATGACTCTTATGACCTGAGGAAAATTTCTTTTCCTGTCAGTCCCACAGATTCCCGCGAGCTCCCTGTTTGCTCTCAAATATCAACAATTCAAGGAAAAAATAAATTTATTGCAACCCAGGTAGCATCCTTGATGTTTTTTTCCCAAGACACCAGCCCTACTTTGCAACAACTGGGAATTTGACTTACCTCTTTTCCGGGAGGACCTTTCTCTCCTGGTTCTCCCTGAGAGATACAGAGAGTGAATTTAGCATCGCGCTGCAAGGAGTTGGAAGACAGACCCTACCTAATAACCACAAATCTTGCTTTCTGTTTAGAGCTCAAGCTTTCTGCTACACAGCAGCAGGTTTGGATGATTTATCCTTGTCCTACTGCTATAGGTCATTCCTGGAAAGATACATCTGACTATTTAGAAAGCATTTTTTTAGTAAATAGAATCACAGAATCATAGAATCGTTTAGGTTGGAAAAGACCTTTAAGATAATAAAGTCCAACTGTAAAGCTTCATACCATGTAAATGTTTGTAAATAAAAGGAAGTCATTTCTACTGAACCAGCTGAGATCAGGACAGATGTTTCATTGAACATGTGTTCCCGCTTTCAATACATTTTATTCCTTTTTCTTACAGACATTTCACAGAGCTTTGTACACTTTACTTGGGCTGGTTTAGCTTAAGCAGTGCCAATGTTATAGTTTAAAGATATAAAGGAAGTAAACTTTTTAAGAAGCGGTACCATTTTGTATTACACCAGCTGAGATGATGGATACAGAGCCAGTGATAAAGCAAGTTTGAGCCTGAAACTTGCCTGTGTTTCAGAACTGTATCATAGAATCATAGAATGGTTTGGGCTGGTAGGGACCTTTAAAGGTCATCTAGTCCAAACCCCAATATCAAATAACCTCAATTTAAACAAGCACACTTTTTTTTTAATACTCTGAATTTATAATGTGATAATTAGGCAATACGATCTTTGCATTTTAGCATTTCAATAAAAAAAAGGTCACTTCAGTCCTGAAGTGCACTGATAAAGCAAAGCAAACATTAAACTAGTTAGTGCTAAAATTCTGACCACTTTCCCATATTATGAATAGAAAGATTCATCTTTATAGTCCATTTACAATCCACACACATGATCATACCTATAATGTGTGCATGCAGGCGGTATTTTTACCATAACCTGGAAACACATATAACAACTTGGACTTGTATGTACTAGCATACTTCCATGTATGCATGAGCAATGCAACTAATTACAGATGTGTGATCACATCAGCTCCAAATTAGGCAGCATCAGACTCACTCAAGTATTCCTTGGGGCCACTTCAGTTTGGTAAGTACAATGGCCACCATGTTTCCTGCTTTAAATTAATTTTCCAGAGAAATATTTCTTTCTCCTCTTTTCATCACGAAACTCCCTTTCCAATCATAAAAAAAAAGAAAAAGAAAAAAAGAATCATCCTGTGGAAGATTCAGCTCTGCTTGATTCACATGAAAACCTCTTAAATCTCATTTTAAGTCACAACACAGCTAGAGACAAAAATATTTATCTAACATTCACCTTTTCCATCCTTCCAGTGGAATGTAACATATTTTACTTGCCTTGGAAAATACAAATACTGGATTTCAAGGCTGTAATATTTTCATGTGTATAGGTATTATTTTAGATCACTTTGGGAGATATATGAATGTTTTAATTGCAATGCACCTCTGTTGCTGGTAAAATACCTATATTATTATCAGCACTTAAAATTTCCCTATTTAGCCCTTCTGGGGCTCATGAAGAGATATAGTCTGAGTAACTTAAATACCCCATCCCCATATTAAGAAGACTATTGAACCAGCCTGATTAATGCACACATTATCAGGGCTGACTGACAGGTACCAGGATCAGTAAATGAGATTACAGATGTTCGTCCATAAGAAAATTGCTATTTTTGCAGTCCCGTTTCCTTTAGAAGTAAAGATTTTGGTTTCTGGATCTGCCTTTTTTACCCAGTTAAAGATGACTATGTTCCACCTTCATCAGTCCAACATTTAAAATCAGGCAATTAGTGGGTCTAATCCATCTCCAGACGTACTTACAGGTGGTCCTCGGGGTCCTATGAAGCCAGGGAGTCCTGGGCTGCCATTTTCTCCTTTATTTCCTCGAGGACCCTTAGGACAGAAATGAGACAGACACTAGCAGCCCTTTCTTCACCAGTTCTTTCCCAGAGCATGCATTTACAGATACATTGGAACTGGGAAATTTCACTGTAGCAGCAGGACTCCCAAAACTGACAAGGAAAGGAAGAACAAAGTCATTTAGAAAAGCAGGTTGCAAACACCGTGTTTGCATTATTAATAAGCTATGTGGGGTCCCTGTGAAAAGATGAAAAGGAAGTGACTATTATGGAAGTGACAGGAGGTACGTTCAGCGGCTATTCTGGCGCGGCATGGTTTATAAGGTGGTGTTGCAGAGTGGAAACCGTGATGTGCGACGAGAGGGAAAGAGTGCAGATGGTCATACTGCTCAAATCTGAGAATACAACCAACAGTCAGCTACCAAGTTGCTTTTTTGCCTTTATTTCCAGGTTCATTTCGAAAAACGTCTGCCTTTTACTTCTCTCTTGTGATATTCTGCCAAACTATCCCTTTTTCTTACAGATCAGGGCAGCTTAAATGACAGCTCATGATACAGAGCCATTTCTGATACTTTTTTTACTCTTATTTTAACCTTTTCTTTCACAGCTTTGTCCCCTACCTTCTAATTCAGAACATATCCCTTTTCTAAAACTTGTCTTCATTTTAAGCTCCTCTTGTGTAAAATTAGTAGCAATGAACCTGACAGGCACAAGGCACGTGGCTTTCGGGTGTGCAATCAGCCCTGGAGGTTTCGGGGGCTGGGGGGCATTGCTGTGTGCCAGCTCAAGCATCAGCACTGTGAAGTGGGGTGGGCACTGCCACGCAGCAGATGCAAAAGGAAAAAGCTGCTGGCAGGTTTTACTTTGTGATTACAAATCAGCAATGGTGAAGATGGAAAAGAAACCCTTGTAGCCACGATAACCTTTCTCACTTCTCCTTTTTTTCAAAATAAAAATACAATATATTGGCTTGTCACACTACATTGCAAAGGAAATTAGTGCATTTCCAGACAAGGCTGGAAATAAATGGGCTTGTGTATAGCACAAGGAAATACTTCCTATATGAAAGGGAGAGGATTATTTTTAATGACAGAGAAGGATACTGATGACTGTCTGTTCTGCTGACCAACACTGTCTCATTGTTTCCCCTTTCAACCATCTGACTTTATCCTTTTTCAATCTCTTATGTTATTTTTGGACTGTAAATCCTCTGGAGCAGAGACTGCTGTAGTTCTGTGTTTGTGCAGGAAGCTGCCTGGTGTCCCTGGGTCACTAGCTGACTGTCTAGGTAATGTGATAACATGATGATGATTAAAAAATAACCCCCACTTGGCACTCACAGGGCTTCCCAAAGCCACAGTGGCCTGGTGAAAACCCAGAAAGCCAAAAAGCAGTAACAGGAATTGGGAAGAGGGGTGGGCATGATGAGAAGAAATGAAGGTTGAAAAGGCAACAGCGGGGATCCATGGGGTAAGAAGCAATGGCAGTGGACCCAGGAAGGTAAGAAGAAGTTATGTCAAGGAGAAAAAAAGCAGCAGTGCTAATTCTTGGCTGCAGAAAGGCTGCGAGACTGCACCACTCCCACCCCACCTGTAATCTGTGAGTTATCACCTCCCCATGCAGAAAGGTGTTGCTTGCTTCACTGAGACCACTTAGGAGGAGACATCCCTGCAACAAAGCAATACGTGCTCGGAGCACATCCTGTGGCGAGGCTGAGGTTGCTTTATGGCATTGCAAGGACGACAAAGAGTCCAGTCCTGCTGCAATTTTTCAGATTCTCCTGCTATGCCTTTGTTTCTATCTGAATCTAACAGCCCAGCAAGTTGTAATGTCTAGGTGGACAAAGAGAGGGAAGAGCCCAGCATTGCAATAGATGCTACTGGACACAAAGGTACATTTGCATGGATTTGCTGAATCCCAAACAATTTTCAGCAGCAGAACAGAGAAAAAAAAACAAACTTCTCACTGTCCTCCTTACAGCTCTTCATTACTGTGCTGTTCTTCCATACAGGATGGCCCCAGGGGGGCTTCATTCTGCTTCGCGATCTTGGTTTACTGCTCACTGTCTGCTCTTTCCCCAAGTGCCTGGGGAGGATTTTTCTGCTGCTGCTATTCCTCAATGGCAGTCTGCCAACTCCCCGAGGCCCTCTCCTTCCTTGTGACAACTCTCTGCTGGCTGCACAGTCTCTGCTTGGAAAAATTAAATCTGCTGGTGGACATGAGGCATGCCAATCTTTTTTCCATACCAGGTAATCAATCATTTCCTTTTTTGTGAACACTTAACTTTTGCTGGGAAAAATGATGACCCAGCTAGCAGCTCAATTCCAGGAACATAGCCAAACCCCCTTCGATGTCATGGCCAGCCAGTGATTTTCAGATCACCGATCGTCAGACATGGCAACTTCAGGGATGGTAAGCAGCTACACATCATCCAATCCATCTATACTTCATCAGTCACCTCTCCTTGACATAACTGCTTGCTGCATGAGTTTCCTTTGTGGTACTTACTGGGTTACCTGCTGGGCCAGGTTCTCCTGCAGATCCAGGCGATCCATTTTTGCCCTATGTCAAAAGGAAAAAGGTTAGTGAAGTAACGTATACCACAATTAAAAATATCCACCTAATCCCTATCCAGCAAGGATTTCTTTAGCATTGTCCAACCTCCTCTCTTGGAAGACTGCAGCGTAAGGATCTCTTATTTCCAATTGACCCCACAAATTCTGCATCCCTGATTGCATGGCTGACCCCATCTCAGGACAAAAATTGAAATGTGGACCCAAATTCCCTAGTCTGAAGAGGACCAAACCAGTACTTCTTCTCCCCCTCCTCCTTTTCTTTACCTTTATCCCCATCATATGCAGCATCCTCCTGGACGGATGGAGCCACCTACTATGGCTGCTCCAAGTCACCAGTGTTCAGACAAGCCTCTTTAGTCCATGTTTGAAGCACCTCTTGGCAACTCACTGATCAATGTTAAAGTGCTCTGCACTAGCTGATAGATATCTCCAGATCCCCCCCACCTTCCTGTGTTAGAAAACTTTTTCTCTCCAGTGGTTGAGGTGAGCCCTGCCTACCATCCTCTTCTCAGGGCTATCATCTGAATCATGGTCCAGAGGCCAGGCATCCATTTTTAAATCATCTCAGGATCCCCTTTTTGGGGAATGGAGAGAAACACTTGTCCTAAAGCCTTGGGGCATTTGATACTTGCCTGACACCAGACAACTCAGAATGAATCAAATCGTCCTTTAAAAGGACTTGTTTCTCACCATTCCTTATCAAAGTAGCTGAGCTGACCATCTACACTGACTAAAGTTTGGTGAGATATAATTCTGCACCCTACTCCTCTCTCCTCCAAACTCTCCATGCAGAGGTTTTTTCTCTGCATTGGAGTTGACCATAAAGACCATAAAGCCATTTCATTGGCAATATTCAAAATCATGCCTCAAGCTGCTTATTAGAGAAGAAACAAAGCAGAAGAAAAACAAGAGTAACTGATACTTTGCCCTCCAACATACAAAACCCCAAGTATCTCTTCTCCAAAGAAGAATCCGGCCTGGACTTATGATAATTTCTGTCTCCTCAAATCTTTTTATTCATTGCTAGTGATGTGCAGGGGCATGACACGTTAGTGAGTGATGCCAGCAGTACAGGAATAATGAGATAAATTACAAGGTAGACACAGGAGCTCTCCATATGTTCCTGCAGTCTAATTTAAACCCCTACCCTCCCAGCTCAGAGGGACCTGCCACTCCAGCTCCTGGCATTGCTGGCTGAATCAGCATTTTGCCCTGATTATGGAACATGTTGTAGAAAGTGTTTCATTAGCAGGTCTTCCGAGAAGGAAAAGAAATCACTCATTGTAACATATTAAAGATGTGCCTAGGTTCAGCAACAGAGACCTGCATTCAAATTTGGAAAGGGTTGATTTTTAAGAGAGAATTGAAAACCCCATGAAATTAATAAAAGTAATTTCTCAGCCATCCTAAATGACACTTTCTGAAATGTCAACTAAATTGCCATTTCTCCACTGAAGTTGTAATAAAACTCTACAGGTGTTCAATTAAACAAACCTTTTCCTAAAATTATGCTTTTTTTTGCAGAAAAAATTACAGAAAGCATGACAAAAATTAATAGTATCACAACTGGACCCCACATATTTCAAACTGGGCACCTGCAATTAGTGTCCACCTTTGAAAACTAAGGCCATGTGAGAAGCGAGTAAGATGCCAGAGGCAGGACTGGAATATGAGCCCTTCTGACACTGCAGTCCTGGCAGAATCCATTAAACTATTCCTCCCACCGAGTTAGCAACCATCACTCCTTTGCACTATTGTAAGTCTTCAACAGTTTCTAGCAATATCATACTGATTTGTCGTTCTCAAAGTAGGCAAAGTGTTTTAATTAAACATCACCTGAATCTTGCTTAAGACTCTTCTTCCACAACAGAGTTCTGGACTGCAGGACATTCCCACTATACACAATGCACCTCCAGAAATGGCTTGTCAGGAGAGAAAACTCACCGGCTGCCCTCTGAGTCCTCGAGGGCCCTGTGGTCCTATGGGACCAGTATCACCCTGAAATGAAGAAAAGTATTCTGGTGAGTGAGAAAGATCTGACATGGAGGCAAGCAAACAAGCATTTAAAAATGTTCCGACTAAATTACAGTGTTCACGTATTAGGGGGAAACAGCATTAAAGAAGTTTCTTTCTTTCAGTTATATATGAGGAAGACCAGTCTTTTGAATTGTAAACATCTATGACTAAATGCAGTCTGATTACAGGCAGAAACCATTATTATCATGTTATCTTAAAGCTGGATTTCTCAGGGACAGAGATTCTCTAGTATTTCTGAAGAATTGACTACTTTGTTCTCTCTTGAGGGAGGCTTAAGACCTGCTTCTATCTTCTCTGAGGGGTTCCCTCAGGTCTATCTTCCATTTTACTTTCTAGGCTACCATTTACAGCACAACAGTTTTCCAGTGATACAAGGGGGGTGCAAATGAGAAACCACTTCTCCAAGTCCCATGGCAATGGCACATCAGCCGCTTGGCACGTCACTCAGCAGCTGCTGCAGGATCCCACGTCAGCTGCATTCTCCCAGGACTTTGTTATGTGACTGCGTTTGACATGAATAATGTCAGAGGATCTGTTTGTACCATCTCTCTTTCCTCTGAGCAGCAGCTTTTTCCATAGGTACTTCCTAGATTTCAGTGGAGCTACGCACTCAGTAAAGCTCAGCTTTTGCAGAGGAAGCGTGACAAAACCTGACCCAGTGGGACCTGCAGAATGAAGCACTGCTCGGAGAGGGGTGGCAGAAAGCAGGTCCGTGGCTACGCAGCACAGCCTGGGATTCAAGCAATGAAGCTTTCTCTGCTTTACCAAAGATACAGCTGACATTTAAGTGTCAGCACCTGAGCAGTGACAAAAGCTCTCAAATTCTTTGTTACCCTAATGATCTTTGCACAAATCATTCCCTGTGCACTGCTGCAGTAATTCACCCTTTATTGCAATTTCTGCAGCTGTTTTAGGTCAGGGTCACTGTGAAAGAAAATCTTCACTTGTCAGGGAACAGGAGATTATTTTCTGCTTAAAATGGTACACTTACATCCTTCCCTGGTGGCCCCTCACGCCCAGCAGGACCTGTCACACCTGGCTCGCCCTGCAATTCAGCAAAAAAGAGAGAGAGATCAGCTCAAGGTCAAAGACAGACCAGTAACACCACTATAAGTGGTATGGAGTTTCTGCGATATTGGACTGAGCTCAATGAAAACTTTTTAAAGGCAACAAGAGTCTCGTACATCATATGTGACATGCAGCTTATAAAAATAACTCAGAGCATCTTCTGTAACTGATGTACAAGGCAGTGCACTTTTTTTCCAGCAGAATATTTGCTACTGCCAGTGCAGTCACTGAAAACCATCAACCTATTCACGATACAGAAACTACCATAATGAGGAAGAGATGAGGAACAACAGCATCGGATTTTTCAGCTAAGCTCCTGCAAGCAGAGCATTTTATTTCCCTGTAAAAAGCCAGAATTAGGCAGAAGGACATTCAGTTTTGTATTCCACTTTCTACACCCAGGAGCTTTTTGTACTGCGTTGCTCAGAACTGAGAGGACTTTTCATACAGGATTTGAGTTTTGGGGTTATGATCAAGAGCCAACTGTCAAGGGGCTAGAGACATTTCTGTTCTCATTTCTGTAAGTTTTGTCCCTCAACTTACTTTGCACTTTTTAGGCATTTTTGGAGGAAAGCTGATACTTGTTCAACAAGTGCAGTAGGGTTCCTCACCTTGTATGTCAGCATTTGTACCAGAGGGATGTGGTGTGGAGGTGTCCTTGAAACTTTCTCACAAAGGGTTATCTCAAAGGGAGCATCAGAGGACTCAGCTCTACCAGCTGCCTCACCTTACCTGGAAGCAGAACTTCAGCAGAGGGAATGAAGACAACTGCTGTGATTTTATGCCATGGATATGGCCCATGGAATTGTGGTTGAAAACAGACATGTTGAACACAGACCTGTCATTGTTTTTATCTATTGCCTCAGAAAGGTCAACTTCAATTCACATAATCTTTCTGCACAGCATCATCATGCATGCGGTACGTGTTACTTACCCGCGGACCTGGGGGACCTGTATCTCCTCTCTGTCCTTTGAAACCCTACAAAAGAGAACGAAAGCTACAATCACCCAGTACTCTGATGCATGAAACACTAAGAAAACACTAGCTGGAATGTGCATTTAATAACCTTTCCAATTTTGCCTAAGATTACTGGGGAATGGTCAGCACTGAGTTGCGTGTTCCAGGGAGTGAGTAGGAAGGGCCATGTCACGGGGAAAGAAAAGCCCTTTCCATAGCTCCTTAGGCTGCAAGACCAAGACTGTATTGAGTGTATTCCTGGTGTGACCAGCCCATAGATTATTTAGCCCTAAATTTCATTGTCCCCATCCTTTCAGAGGATGCGTAACAGAGCACAAGGGCTACAGATGTGATCATGCCTTCCAGCAGAAGGGGTGTCATGAGGTTATGTGCTTTAACTTCTAGGTAAGGGACCTACTCTTCTCCAAGTCTGAAGGATTTGGAAATGCCTGTGTTTGATTTTTGTTGATTATTTATTTATTTAGTCACAATGCCATGACTATTCTCAGCCAGGCCAGCTCTTTGGTTATTTGTTTGCATGAATAAAGGCCTTCATCTGCCCAACAAAAGCTTCCCAGCTACAGCACAGAAGAGTGACTGGATTGAACCCTTCAGAGCAGCACGTACCGGTAAGCCTCTGGCACCCTCCTGGCCTGGGAGCCCTGGTTCTCCAGGCTTTCCCTATGGGAAACAATCATGTTCACATTAGTGAGTCTCAGGTCCATCTCTCTGCTGTTGAAAACCTCCTACCCTTCTCCCTTAGATGTAACAGCACTGAGAACTGTGATTGCCCAGGGTCTCTCCAGCAACGCTGGAGTCTGAGCGTGCAAGGACGACAGCAGTGACAGATATTCCCTTACCCACACTGTCACGAACAACAGCCTTTGAAGTTCAAAGGCAGCTTAAACCTTTGGACTGATGCACCTTTACAGTATTTTAATGTTGAAGGGGTAATGCACAGAACTGCACCAATACCTAGTAAGCACATAAAAAATCAGCATCTGCACGTAGAAACCAGGTGTTTTGTTTGCCAGCACACAACTGTCTGCAGCTGCTGTGACAAGCGTTGCCACACCAGTTGTCTTAATGACTGGGGACTTGGCTCTTCACAGAACCACTAAGTCCCATTTCACAAGTCACAGAAAGAAGTCGGCCATGCCAGATATTGGAAGCACATTCTTCATGTAACAAACACAGATGCAAGGAATAACATTCACTGCCCAATTTATTAACATTTCTTTTTGGCTGACAACTTCATGGCTCAGCTTTTTTCCCCTCAATAAATGCAAATATAGACTAAGCAGAGAAAATCAAATATAAAACCTCTAATCTTGGATAACAGAACTGTCACAGAGCAATCCAGAACAGGCTTCTTTAAAGACACTTCCTCTAAACTTTTTATGCCCCATAATCTTCTACCTAAAAGATGGTTCACTAGGTTTAATGTTACAAGACAACCTTCTTTCTCTGCAATATTTACGGTAGCTGTAAAAGTGGAATCACTAAGTTTTAGTGTATTTATGGCAGCTGTAAAAGTAAAAGAACCCAGTTTCTTTTCAAGATTGCTAGTGTGTGACTCTTATAAATTGCTCAAGACAATATAGTCCTTCTGGTGTTAAAAAAAGATGTGCAAACAGGCTCCCTGCCCCCCCAAAGGAGTCCATAGATAGGCAGCTCCAAAAGCAATAACTGGATGCAGGCTCTGATTGCCTGAGCGAAACAGTTTTAAATTACATTACCGGTTCCCCAAGAGATCCTGGCTTGCCATCTTTGCCATCATTCCCAGCAATGCCCTGTAAATGAAATGCAAAACAGGGTAAAAAGAAGGAGTCGATAGGGAAGATTGGTGAGGTTTTTGTTAGTGTGAGTTTCACAGTAACAACTTTGCTTCATCATGGCATACTTAAGTTTGCCTAACCCTCCAAAAACTACCCTATTCTGTAGCTCAGCCATAAACTTCTCCTTGCGACACCACTGTAACAACATAAACTGTTTCCCTTTCCAATATGGCAAGTCTAAAGGGTTTCCTCCTTTTCAGAAAGGCAAGCACTCCAGTAATCTTAAAACAGCTGCTATCAATCATAATAATGCCACTATCTGCATTCAGCTAGGCTACTTTACACTAGAAATAGCTCTGGTCCTATCCCTATGACAGATTTAAAAACCCCAAAATGTTGTACTAATACATTTTCCAGAAAAGAAGAGAAGAGTCTATGCCCAAGATGCACTTGAACTTGAATCAGTGCAAAGGAATTCTTTTGCCTGTGGATTCAGATAAAGACAGTATTCCAGTCTATGAATTTTTGTGCCCTTACACTGGAGCTATTGATTTTTGTGCTCTGCATGAGAGTATTTCTTCCAGTAAGGAGGCAGATAAGGAACAGACCTGATTCACGTTGGTAATTAACACTTAGCTTTAAAATGATCAAATATAGCATTTACACTGTCCTGGACCAAGGACATAGCATCAACGTGAGAGATAGCATTACAGATCATGCATAGCTTTCAAAGCAGCTCAAAAATATCACCTCTTTGTTTTACACACCTATGTGTTTATGAATAGTTTAATGTATTTAATTAGAAGGAGCTGAATTGCACTCACCGGAAGTCCAGGCAACCCTGGTGGGCCCTGTGGACCTGGAGGGCCATCTTTACCCTGGAAAGACAGCAGAAACACTGTGGATCAGACAATCTCAGATGCTTCTATAAGATGAAGATTTATCAAATGTAGAGTTTATAAGGGACAAATGTGAGAAGCTGGTCTTGTAGCCCATGTCACACAGTGTACGAGTTTTCTTTGAATTCCTTCTAGTTTAAACTGGAGGGCTTTCTTTTCCCATAAAACATCCATAAGTTGCTACAGATGAAGAAACCACTGAAATCACTGGTAATTTTATTCTGAAGTTTAATTATATTTAGTCCTTAACTTCCTGCATGAGGTGTCCAGCCAGGAAGTAGAAGATCTATATTTTATACCTATGAAATGAGCAGTTATGAGAAGTGCTTTGCTGGCAGTCCCAAGAAATCCCCTTACTCTACAGGACTGGACAATAACATCCCGGGTTTTTCACAGTGTCTCAACCTTGATTACTCATTTGAAAGGGAATTTCAGCCAGCCTGTCCATGTAGTCTCTGGCCTCTCTGCTGAGAGTGCTCACTGATTTCATAACAGCCATCACTGTTCACTACAATGAAGTTCAGGTTGAAATGGATCTGCAAAAGGCACCTTGCTCATTAGGAAACCCTGCGCTAGAAATTAATCACAAAATTACACAGTCTTAAACTGTTCCAGCTCAACAGCGTGCATTACTCAGGGAAGGTTCATTTTTTCCTTTTCAACCTGAAGTCAGCATCAATCAGATGCATTACCATAAAGTAGCATCTGAACACCCTTCAAATGAAACAGCAGTAGCAAAATTCTTCATGGACTTCTCAGAGGTTACATCTGTACTAGTGTTTTCAGTGGTGCCAGGGAATGGTCTTAGGCCCTGGCATCTGAGCAGTCTGTGCTGTGACATCCTTCAACAGGTTGCTGGTTTCATTTTGACAATCCTCACACTGTTCAGGAGTTAGCCTGGGTCATGAAGCATCCTAACATATTTAGTCATCCTGCTCTAGAAGCTGAGAGATGTTAATAGCAAGGACAGGCACACAAGAGGTACAAAAACCTCCCTGGAGGACTCATGGGGTGGATTATGCTCTGGCTAATTTGGAATTTCTTTTGGTGAGTAAACAAAACTGCAAGAACAGAGTAATCTGTGGTTATTTGTGGAGGTCCTACTTGCAGGTGTAGAGTTGATTCAGGCTGAATAGTTTGGGGAGCTTTCAAAGGACATTACAGGGGTTCCAGCTCAGCTTTACTTCACAGAGTTATATATAGGTGAAGCTGGTGGCAAGACACACAACTTAGAGCTTACTATGTCTCCTGGGTTTCCTGCTGGTCCTATTGGTCCCGGTGCCCCATCTGGTCCCTAAACAAAATAAAGTAGAAACAATGTGAGTGATTAATGCATTTTGTACATTTGTCAACACACTCCCTACCACAGCTGGCAACACTGACATTTTCTTCAGTCACTCAGTTCAGCATTCATTCCATCATTTCTTCATTCATCACAGAAAAGCGGTGCCAACCTCTGCATTCAATCAGCCTCCAAAGCCAGAAATAGATATTTGAGTTTAGTCCTGGCCCTTCCTTCTGAAAATAGGGGACAAATAGGAAAAAGCCAATCTTGTGACAAAAATAACTCTGAAGAACAAAAATTATGGGAGCAGTTTGAAGCACTCTCTGTGGCAGGCAAACTCCTGGAGCCACGAGTCAATGCAGACAGAAGAAAAAGTCAGCAAAAGTTGAAGAAAAAAAATATCTAGGGGAACATCACATTTTGCTCTGCTTTGACAGCCTCAGTTTTACACATTTCCTTTGACTGTGAGTCTATTCAGAGGGTCTCATAGGACAATTTTAAGAGTTTTAATCCTACTGGAATAACCCTATGACTGTGGCAGTATAAGGTTAATACAGACACAGTAAATGTGTCTGTGTTTTTAGCTTCTCCTAAAATAATGAACATGGGAGCACAGATGACCCACAAAGCAGGTCCATGTGTTGTCCCGGTGGCCTTTGCCACTTAGCATCCTTTAGGCACTGCTACCATCTGAAAAGAGAATTTTAATCTAATCCTCTTTCCTGGTACCTCCTGTCATATAGTCAGTGCAATGTAAATTCAGCTTTGAAGAGACTGTGCTGATCCCCAGAACAGATGAAGGCTGCACACCCTTAGCACAGCAGAGCCAAACTGCACCGTAAGCAGCAATATGAGTGGTGATGACTGTGGATAAAGAAAAGTGGTTTGGAAAGAAGAGCCCTTCGCTCAGGAAAAGTCCCAGCTTTTGGAGGGCATAAGTAGTGATACCACAAGCAGGCGAGCCAAGTTATTTCAGCCCTGCTTCTGCACTGTCACCCCCTTTTAAATACAAAGAAGCATAATTGTACTCACAGAGAGAGTAGAGCTAGGAATGAGAAGGACTGTCATGGAGAGGGACACATGTAAAAGGCCTTTTAATTCAAAAGTAACCCCCAGGATGTGAAAAATTGAGAAAATCCAGTCTCATACCACTGTGTAAAACTGAGAACTAAAATACTCTTAGTACTGCTGGTTCTAGATTGATAACTTATTCCACATATAAGAAAACACCTCTTCACATACTACTAAGTAGTCTCTGTGGAAGAGTTTTCATGATCATTGCCCTGTATAAAGACAGCGACTGAAGCTTAGCATCAATTTACAGAGTGAGTTGAAGCAATCAGTGAAAAGTGGCCAATGTATTAAATAGCAATTATCATGAGTGGGGAACTCTATGACAGCCAGGGGACCATTAGGAAGCTGCTGGAAAATGCAAATGCAATGCACAGACAGGTGGAAATGGTCCTTTCTTCCATATGGAGCTTGCAACAACAACCTTTATTAGGAAGGAAAATACAGGACCAACAGAGGAACTTACAGGTGGACCAGGGTTTCCAGGAGCCCCTGAGAAGCCAGGTATTCCAGGGTGGCCCTGCAGAACAAAAAGAGAGACTTACTTTATGCATTATTTACATCTCTAGTTGTATAAAAGTTAACTGATGATTGAACATTGTGAGGTAACATCAAAATGAGACAATACACAGAGAGCTGGTTATAAGAAAACAAGGAACCACAGCTTTTTAAAGCAAAACCTTGGTTTTCAAAGCATGCACTTCAGAAATAAACATAGTTAGATTTAAGGTGTACTTTTTCTAATGTGTACTTTAGTCAATACTAATGGGAGATGAGAACAGATATTGTGGAATTTTGCAAGGCAGGAGATCAGGCAGGAAACCAAACCTGTTTAAAATATCCTACAAATCTCATTGAAAAGGTTCTGATTTGCACCTTAAACTATTGACTCAACCCTTGGCAAAATTAACTACGAAAGTTGCCCTAATTTAGACCATTCTCCTCTTTGCTGTGATATCTCAGTCCCTCCTAAAAGAGGTCATCCTTACATTCATCTTCTAGGACAAACACTGGCTTTTTCAACCCAAAGACACCTGACCTCCTGGAACTCATTTAGGCATCAATCTTGGGAAATGACTAAAGGCTAGGTAGAGAATTTAATGCATCAAATCTAGAGGTGAGGAAACAGATCATAAGGGAAGGTTTTTATTGGAAATGGGGATGGAAGCCTGTAGAGGACTGCTACAGTTGCACTCTTCAGCATAGCCCATTTGAGTTTTATCAGTGATGAAGAGCTCCCATCTTCCTCCTCTGTCCCTGAGAAGGGTATTCCTCTACTGACATCATAGGAGTTATTGGTGAAGGAACAATCACAGTGATGGCAGTGTTGGAAACCACACTCTCTTTTTACCTGTTCACCTTTTTCTCCTGCATCCCCAGTCATGCCACGGTCTCCTTTAGCACCCTGATAATGAAAAAAAAAAAACATTGAAAGTCACTTAGATTCAGTATTGTATCAGCTTTTTGACCTATTTCATAAAGCACATGGACATTTGAGCATAAAACACATAAATTAGGACTGAGTCCTATTTGCCCTTCTCTTAAATTCTTCCCTAGACTTTCACTACCAATGCTGGAGTCAGGAATATATGTGAAGAGTGGCCTTTGAGTAGACCCAGTATAGCCCTTTTTTTTATGTTGTAGTCTCATGGACACGAAGAGGACTTCCACATCCTTAGAAAGTAGAAAGGTTATTAGGAACTTCACTAAATCAGATCTTGGTAAGGCATCATCTGGCCCAACAAAGGCATCCATAGTATGAGCTAGTAGTCTCCTCTCCCTTCAGGGACAGCAGCAATAAAAACGGCGTTTCTAAGGTGCAGTCAGAAAATTCATACCCAGAAAGTGCCCCCCTCTTTTTCTCCCTCTTTCTGTCCTAGTGACAACAGAACAGAGGCAGCTAACTCCAATGTAGACGTCTGTATTAACAGTGCTTAAAGTAAGGCAAGATGAGTCTCACACAGTGAAAAATATTGACATGGTGGGGAACAAATTATGAACAATGGACAGAACACCAATCAATTGCTGGCCACGGAAATAATACTCTGGTTTACTACATAAGAGCTAGGAAACAAGTGGGAGAGTGAGGGCTGCTATATATTAATTAAAAGAGGCCTAATTCATATTGCCAGAAGGCATGAAGCTGCTAATGAGCAAAGATCTGCAATTCTACTGCTCTATTTCAGAACGAGACCTAATACTAGTTTGGATGGTGTTGGTAAGGACTATGTACTACATCTTCAAAAGTGCAGAGCTCTTTGGGTCTTTACTGCAAGGATCCTCCTAATGTATTTAGAAAGGAGTCACAAAGACTGTCTTTGTGTTTGCACCTTCTTAGGGGTCTTACAATAGTTTCTTTTAACATATGCAAACTCTGTGAATCTGCCTTTTTGCTGAATACAAGTTAGACTATTTATCAATTACTCGGTTTTATCTTATGCATATGTACAGTTTAAAATTGGTCCTGTTATTTTACCTAAACATTCAATATTGCTGCCCAAATCTCTGCTTTCTTATAGCGTATAAGAAAGCAGTGGTATGTCTCAGACTGCTTGGTGTTTCTGCCAGTTATTGTCTTTATGGGTTACTAATTCTTTCGCGAATTTTATCCTGCAACATACTTTCATTTTGATCAATCCTATATTTACTTTTGAGACTCTACTGCTCTTCCCACCACACTTTTAATTGCAAGATATAAAATTAAATCATTAATCTCTATTAGCTTGTCCTACACTCTAATAAGTGCAAATACAAAGATGTTAAAATAGCAGAAGCTGTTTTAGGCAGTAGGTCAGTAATGCAGGGAAGTCTGGAGAAAACTGTGGTCCATCATGAAATCACTTTATCTCCCCCTCCATCGATTTGTTTTGATTTATTTCACATTAGGCAGTTGTAAAGGTTTTGATTGTTACCAGAAAATGGCATTGTGAGCAGATTCATGACAGACCTCTTCATGGGGAAATGCTTGAAACGTGACATTATTGGAATCCTTCAGACATTGGAAGTTTTATGTTGGCCTATGTGCCTGGACTGTTAGGCAGAAGCATATAGCTGAAACAAGGAGTTCTTCCTATAGTGTATGTCAGGAAACATTCATAGTCTGTGGATAAAACCACCATGGCAGATATAGTGTATATGGAGCCCAGCAGCCCATTGCATCACCCTTAATTTAAGCATATAGGATTCAAAGAGGAGAGGAACAGGCAGGGTGGCAACTGCTGAGGCTTTAATTTCTTCACCTGATTTGGATTGAAACTTACTCTCAAGTCCTTATCTGTCATCAAAACACCAATGTAATGAAATTCAACATCAAGAATGAGGCCCTTCACTTGTGTGTGTGTGTCTGTGTGCGTGTGTCTGTGTGTGAACAAAGAGATTTTAAAAGACACTATTTAAGTGAAACAGTGTCCATGTGGGGAGCTGGGCAGCTCTGCGTGCATGTGGCACTCCAGTGAATTGCCAGTACAGGGCCCACCCAACAGGCCAGTCCTACCTCTTCACACAGAGATAGATGCCACCAAGATCCTGCTTCAACCGATGTACTAACTAGTCACAAATAAGTTTTCATTAAACAACTGAAGAGAAACAACCAACCTTTGGGCCATCCAGCCCAGGTAAGCCTGCAGGACCTCTGGGACCAGCATTCCCCTGCAACGCAGAAGAGATAGAGGTAAACACTAGTTTAGTCCATTGACTCCACAGACATCTAAAAAAGATTCAGTAGGTTGTTGACAAAAAAAAAAAAATCAATCATCTGAAAATACTGTAAAAAAATAATGTTACACCACATCCAAGGCATGATCACTTCCCCAGCACTCTTACCATTTTCCCATCCTGGCCATCTCTACCTGGTGGTCCTCGGAGACCTTTATCACCTTTGAAACCTGGGATGCCTGGCAGTCCTGGTGGGCCAGGAGGGCATTCACTGCACACGTCCTAGGAGAGAACATGGACAAATAAATTAGCAATAGACTGAAGGCACTTAGCAGACCCTACAGACACCCATTATGAATGCAACTTAGCATAATACGTAGGCCTTTGCAGTTTGACCACACTGGGTAGGATCTTGGTTACTTTGCCTTACAGAACTGAAATAAGGGCAGTGTTGAGCAGAGTGAGGGTCTGCAGCTGAGCTCACACATGCCCCCAGGGGGAGTTTCCTATCATCAGTTCTAGCTGGACAGGTCCTAACTGATCATCCAGGATCAAGAAACCAAGGAAAAGCTCTTCCTAATGGGGAGGTCAGAGAGCCACAAACTAAGACTACCAAGAACAACGTTGTTTTGAAACTACAAGACTACTAGGAAACTGTGTCTACACTAGTCTGAAAGAGCTGGGTTACTGCTCAGAGGGCAGATTGCTAGGGAAAACCCAGGTGCAGCACAATGTCAGAAAGGATGTTCTGCAAGGGAAACTGTATTCGGCAGCTAGCATGGCCGAGGAGAACTCATCCAATGGAGTTCATGAAGACCAAGTGAAAGACACAGTGTCCTGGCCAAATTCTGTCATGGAGAATTTCTACCTCCCTCCTTCCAAAACTCTTTGAAACATCATCTCAGTAGTCTTTACATTTCTACTATCTTCAGGAAATGAAATTAGAATAGAATAGAATAGAATAGAATAGAATAGAACAGAACAGAACAGAACAGAATAGAATAGGAATAGCATAGCATAGCTTGGGTTGGAAGGGACCTTTAAAGGCCATCTAGTCCAACCCCCCTGCCATGGGCAGGGACATCTTCAACTAGATCAGGTTGCTCAGAGCCCTGTCCANTGGCATCCCATCTCTCAGGCGGTGTTGATTGCACCACTCAGCTTGGTGTCATCTGCAAACTTGCTGAGTGTGCACTCGATCCCACTGTCTATGTCACTGACAAAGATACTAAACAGTAGTGGTTCCAACACCGGACCCCTGCGGGACACCACTTGTCACCAACCTCCATCTGGACATTGAGCGATTGACCACTACCCTCTGGATGCATCCACCCACAGAACAGTCCACCCATCGAATCCATATCTCTCCAGTTTAGAGAGAAGTGTGTTGTGGGGGACCGTGTCAAAGGCCTTACAGAGGTCCAGATAGACAACATCGGTAACCCTTCCCATGTCCACTGATGTAGTCACTCCATCATAGAAGGCCACTAGGTTAGTCAGGAATACCATGGGTATGACATTTCCATTTCAAAGGTAGACTCCCTTCAGCAAAAAGGGAGTGAATCCTGCCTATAAAAGGCAGCTTAGAACAACAAACAGATCATCAGGTCGAGAGTTAAGAGACCTTGCTCCAAGACCCAACTCTGTGAATGATCCATTGCAAAATTGTGGGGTAAACTGTCTTTCTAAGTCTCAGTCCCTACGTTTATATTTATCTACTTAATGTAAGTGCTTGAGAAACATCCAGAACAAGAGAGATCTAATTTCATCTGGGATTTCAAGGTGCTGCTTTACATAGATCTGTACCAAGTGTGGAGTGAAAAAATACAAAGCAGAAAGAATATGCAGGGCATATGAGTGTGTTTAACCATAACATAATCAAAAGAAGAAAAGAAAGGAACGTCAAAATGACATCTTTTACCCAAGAATCAGTCTCTTGCTATTGTCCTGATCAGAAATCCCAAACAATACCACACAGTGAAATCTCCCAAAAAATACTTGGCTCCATAAGAAAGACAGCTCTTCAATGAAGGCATTTCACAGTAGCAAACTTAAAACAGTCCTTTTGTTAATGGGGTTGGTAAAAAAAGGTAATTTTTTCGTTCCTTTTAGTCAATAAGAAAGGATTTCTTGCCATGTCCCAAGACTGCTTAAAAATCTCCCAACTCAGCCCATGTAAATCTGTAAAGATTTTGCAGTCAACGCCTATCAAATACTGACTTATTTCCCTGACAACTCTTTACATGGAGGGTGAAGGCAGACAGACAGATCATCACTTTTGAAACATTGGTGCATCTAGGGTTAATTACCTGCATCCTTTTGGATGCACGATAAAAACTGACTTTGCACCCACAGTTCAAAATTACTCCAGTCACTGTTGAAAGTATACATGAAAAATTAGGCATTTTATTAAAATGGTGTCCATTTTCTAGTTTAGGTAATACAACTTTACAATATTTATTTCTCCTTGGGAATGCATGTCTCAGAAAGAGCCTAAAGTCTCAGAGCTTTTGTAACATCCACCATGTTATAAAGATCTTTGTAGATCATTTCACTGCTGGGGATGGTCAAAAGGCACTGGATTTTGATCTCCAGCATGTGCTCTAGTGTCCCAATACCAGTGCAAGTAGGAGAACTGCAAGTTTCAAGCTTTGACAGAGTGTTTAAAGGCACCTTTTGCACTTGTAGCTCAGACGTTTTCCCATTACAGACTGTTAGTCAGGTTTGAATCAAACACACAGATAAACTTCCACCATTATCAAAGGCTGATTACCTTTACTAAGAGATTTATGTCCTCTGGAGAGAGCAGGGGTGAGGAACCCTGTGGAATGAGAAATTAATTATCTCAGGCAACTTTAAAAGGCATCAAGGTATAAAAAAGTTTCCTGAACATGCTTATGGACTCTCATTGGTTTCCCTTGCCCTGCCTAGGACTCACCGGGTCAAACAAGTCCTTCCTGTCCTACATTATCAATGCACTTCATCACACCTGAGATGAGTTTTTGCTGAGGGTACTGCTAAGTGGTGTTAAGAAAGTGCCTTTAAAATTTTGGTTTTTATTTACAGGCAGAATATCCAGTTATTTTCATACTGTTCCAAAGCCATCACAGATATTTTTATCATAACCCCTTATTTGTTCTTAGTGTTTTCCCAGTTGCTCTGCTGGGAAGAGCAGCAGTGGAAATGCACTGAAGTGCAAGGTGAGGTGTACAGGTGGAAACTGAGTTAAAGGAAGATGTAATATAGAAGTGAAGTTACATACTGGTTTTCCAGGAGGTCCTCTTTCCCCTGGATTTCCAGGTAGACCCTACAGATCAAGAGAAAGAAAAAATTGTGAAATTATCATACAGTAACCCCCTGGTTACTCCCAGGAGGAGTGGGTTGCTCCCACTCTGCTGACTGCTCTGGACTAGCACACATTTTACTTTCTGCCACTGAGCACCACTGCTCCTCGCATGTGACAAACAGTAAACTCCCTTAAACATCTGCAACTTTAACATCCTCTGAATCCCTCCTAAATCTCACTTATCTACTGTGTGACCTTGTTAAATTCATTTGAGTGACACAAAGATTGAAATTGCTTTAGCTTGTCTTCCGGTCACAGAAAACACTATGAACTGCATTAGTGCGAAGGGTGAAGCTTTAAATCCCTGAAGACACTTCTAGCATGCAAAATCAAGACTTTGCTTTGCACAAGCCTTGCAAACAGGTCCCTTGCCCCTGAAATAGCAATGGGCCTGTTTATTTGTTTGTTTGTTTGTGGGGGTGTATTGGTATCAGTTTTCATGAGATGAAGGCATAGAAATGGCCAACATCCTTAGAATTTAAGGTCCAGGAAGTCATCGTTTGGAAAAGGGTCACACCCCCCCACCCTCAATGGTCATGTCTTGCCTGCCATTAGCAAGTAATTAGTTTTTTTAAAAAACAAACAAACAAACAAACAAAACAACAACAACAAAACAAAACAAAAGATTATTTTTGAATCTTTGCATAAAGTAATGCTTACATGGGAAACTAAATCTTCTGAACAGGACAGTTGGCCACCATCCAGAAGGTGACAGAAATCTGCATTGCAAGGATCCTTGAGTGATGTTTTAAGTTGGACTGGGCGAGATTTCCCCAAACCATTCTCTGCTAAATTCCTTTATCCAGCTGGCCTGTCATCACTCAAATATATGCATGTTCTATCCATGTTGAGGACCTTAGAGAATGTATGAAATATCTTCTATCTCAACCACATACAAAAGGCTGTCCTACATGACCATTTTTGCATCTGCAGGAACAGTTTCTACTGACCATTTAAAAGCATCTTATATGAGTTCAGTTTTGTTGATTCTGCTGCAGGACCCACCTGGAGAGGTCTCTGGAATAGTGCCAGATTCCCCATCCAGGATGTTAATCAACACACTAGAGATATAAGTAGTGGCTTTCAATTGGTCTAGGCTCAGCAGAGGCTACCTAGGGGACTCTCTGAGACTATCCAAAATTTCCACCTGGAAACCTCCTTCAAAAATTGGTCAAATGGTTTGCCAGGAAGGGGACTAGGTGTTCTGTCAATCACCTTGTCTCAGGTTGGTCCGTTGCTCCAATCAGTTCATTGTATTATTTATGCAGACAACCAGATGGGGAATTACTTGGCTACCTGGGGATTAATGACTTAAGTACACTGTGTGTGCACACAGGCAAAGTCGTGATACCCTGCTACACCATAATTATAGCTATAGAGCAAACTTGAATCTCATCCTTGTATCTCACTTATAACTTAAATCCCATACCTCTTGCTAGAGGAGAGAAAAAATGGGAAAATATGTTGATTGTTCTATGTCCACATTAAACACTTCTGGGTGAACAACAACGCTTCAGTTACCTTGACTTTCTAAGAGATGAAGATTACACACAATCTGAAGTGGAGCTAAAGAGGAACTGAAGTAATACTGAAGTCCATGGATGAAAGTTTCTTTCCCAAGGAGTTAAACCTTCTGCAGGTGAGAACCAAGAGAAGATAAGGTGTGAAGGAGATTCTTAGCTCATAATTCCCCATGAATGTCCTTCTGGGGAACTGAGTAAATATAAGGAAACATTTTAAGCATTTATAGTTTTGCTTCTTCCACAGAGCAGCGATGTGAATGTAGAGGATTATGGGATGTTCCCGAAGTTCCTTCTCTTTCACAGATGTTAATTGTCAGGCCATGCTTTTGGCATCCTCTCCACTGTGATTCTCAACCACTTCTGCAAGTGGGAAGAGGGTTGCCTAAACAATGATTACACAGATCTTATATTCCCAGACCTACTTTGTTCAGGAAGACTCACACAGCACTTGCTTTAAGGAGTGTGATACACAGCAAAGATTTGAGCTGTGAGAATCATCCTGGATCAGAAAGCAACACAGAAAAGACAATTCAGAAATGTCTTTCATGATGGCTATTAATGTAGCTATAAATAAACTATTTCTTCCATAGGGCTCGCTGACAGCTTTTTGCTTAGGGATCTGAAACATGACATGGTACTAGCAATGGAATTTGAGCATTTAAAGAAGATTTATTTAAAGAAGAATATAGGAAAAGACTTCTTAGTTACGAGAAGAGACACACAAGAAGAGAGTGACTAAAACTGAAATCCTGGGAAAGATTTAAGCATGGCTGTGATATCCACATGGTATCAGATTGCCTTGCGACAAAAAGGGATGGACCTATTTTCTTGAACACTGTATGGTGTGGAGCCGGAGATGTCTTTAACAGGGTGCAAATAAGCCAGGATAAGAAATTAAGCTACGTGCCATGGCTGACAAATCTGAAAACTATTGCATCCCCAGGAAAAGTCAAACAGTTGAAAGGTACAAGATTGCAAAAAGAGAGTGTCCTTTGAAGAATGCTTGTCTGAGCTGAACTGAACAAACCAGACGTAGGATGATGGCACTTCAGCTTGTTGCATTATTAGAGAACAGGCAACTGGAAGCAGAGTCCAAAGGAGAGGAAAGATTGCTGGACCAGAGTGGCCTGCAGTTAGAAAAGGCTGACAACAAGGGCCAAGCTGCAAGTTGAGAGCAGAATGAAAATGCTAGAAGGAAGGCACAGAGAGTATAACTGCATCTGACAAGCTGACTAATAGGGGAGGAAACTGGAAAAGAGAAAGCCAGAAAATAAAATAAAGAACTTAAAAGAGTCTGCCCAAAAATCTGCGTGGCACTGAAAAGAAACGCTGCTCATGTGGTGTGGGAACATGCACAGACCCAAAGAACAACCAGTGTCGGAAAGCTCATAAAGTTTGAACACTTTCAGCAGTTTGCAGCCAACAGTGGCTGGCACAAAGCAGCATATCCAGTGAGTGGTACAGCACACCAGTGCAAGATGTCAGCAACGAGGAGGTATGATGCACAGGATAGAGAGCACTCTATCAGTCTGCAAAATCTGACACACAGGAATGGTCTCTAACTGGGAACTGATGGAAGCTGTGCAGATGACGTGCTGAAAAATGATGCTCAGGTAAGTGATGTATGTGAAAATAAAAGAAAGAGAAAGTGTATAAGGAAACCAGTCACACAGGCTTATGGTGGGGTAGTTCTATTATGAGACTGAAAATTAAACTTGAAATGCAATAGCTTAAATAGGTTATAAGTCCCAGGAATAAAAAGCCAACAGGAGGTTTAATAAGTGTACTCTGGTTTGGGGTGTATGTACCCTAAAACAAACACCAGGGCTCCTTGGAACTGTCCTAACAGGATGGGAAAATCAACCCCAGAACAGAAAACTCTGCTTTTCAGATCCAATGGCAGTAATGTATGCATCCATGAAGTTTTTGTAATTACGAAAATAAATGCAGGGGAAGATTAACTTCCCAGCAATACTGGAACTTAGTTATCAAAAATAATTAACATAATTAAAAAGCAATTAATTCAATGTTTATGTTAATTAAAATTATCATAATCAAAATGCAGAAAGAGCTTATTAAATGGGTGTCCTCACTGCTAATAGCAGGACAAGAGAATGTCTCATTCAGATTGTTTTCTAATCTAAGAGAACTAAATAGATATGTTGAACAGAAACATTTTATCTCGCAGCAGACAGACAGAGGAGAGTGGACGTTTCCCCAAAAATGTGTAGTCTGAGGGTATTTGGCCAGAGAGTGTCTGCTCCTTTAGGGGTATCTGGTCAAGGACCTTTTTCAATGCAACAAGGGAAAATAAGGAGGAAGCCATAAATAAGAACATACAGGGACACAAACCTGACCGACAAACAAGAGAGGCAGTGATGGAAACCAAACCTGGACAGTCACACCAATCGATAAAAGCATGTGGGAGCGTGAGAAAGTTTATTCTAACAAGGTTATCTGGTCTGGGACCTTGTCAATTTGGAAACTAAAGGGAAAAGGAGGAAATCAGAAACAAAACAAATAAGAACACAGACCTAAGAGGAAACAAACCTTGCCACTCACACTAATTGATGGGCTATCAAGAAACCCCAGGCTGTGCTTCCAGGAAGATCAACCTGGACTTTGCAAGTGATAAGATTGTAAACCAGGGGGACCCTGAACTGGGAGGGGTGCAGGAACTGATAGAGCCCTGGAGACACATGAGAGGACGTGCAGGGGAAGGGGGAGCAGAGAGGAACAAACAGGGTAGACAGAAAAGGGTATAAAAGGGGCTGGTCATGTGTAAAATGGGGCTGGTCACTGCACTTGTCTGGCTGATGCACCATGGTTTGTCCTATCATCTTTTATCTTCTTATTAAACCTTTTCTTAACTATCTCTCTGCATAATGTGTAAGTGTGCAGCAAGGACCAAGTGCCAGCTACTGGTGAGACCTGTATACGCATGTGAGTGAAAACTGGTGCCAGCTACTGGAGTCAGACCGGGGGTGTAGGCTCCCCCAGCCTCTGTTGTCAGCTACTGGAGTGAGTGCAGGGGTCTTTAACCTCCAGCCACTGGGGCGGAAATGGTGGGTGTTCCCAAAACCACTTACTGGGGGGACCAGCATGAGCAAGGTGAATGAGGGGCTTCATGGCGGTGGCTGGCGTGGGACCACAGGTCACAGCCCATGTGCCTGGTGCCAGCTGGGATGGAGCGAGTGTCCCTATCTTCCCCAGTCCTGCTGTGTGTATTCATCAGCAAACTTCAAGCTGGACCAGCTGGCAAGTAGGGGGACTTGGGTCCAGGCCGGGGTATCAGGTGGGCAGAGGGTCCATGCTGGTATGCCCATGGGGAACCGCGAGTGTGGAATGCACACAAGAGGAACAAGTGTATGTGGTGCACGTTTGCAGCGAACATCAGGCTGGACCTTCAGGTAGGTAGGGGACCCATGGGGTGGGTAAGGGGGTCTGGGATCTGGGCAGGGGTGCCAGGAGAGAGGGGCTGTGCCAGTGCTCAAAGGATGTGCCAACATCTGTGTGCTTGTGAGCCTAGAGAGTGGTGCGTGTGTCACCACCAGTGACCTTCAGTCTCTGCCAGCTGAAGAGAAGGAGGGGACTTGACTGTCTGTGCTTATGTTTTATGTGAGTCCTGTATGTCGGTGCTGTCAAAGGCAGCGCCTTGTCTGTGGCAATCTGTGTGATCAGGCATGTCGGTGTGCTCTGTGTCTGTGTGTCCATGTCTGTATCTCTGGGATTCATGCGCAGCTTCGTTACTGGTTGAACTTGCAAATGGGAAAGCAGCAGCCGCGTCCCTCCACCTGGGCAGAGACCCCAGGTCCTGGGCAACAGAGGCCAGGCAGGAGGAACCTGGTCTGGAGCAGCTGGAAGAGGTGGCCATGCACATAACATCACCGAACATGTAGAAGTATTTTTTGTAACTCTCACAATATGAGATTGGCCAATTTCTCTGAAAGAAGGTACTTAAGGCTATGCTTTTTCAATACTCAATACAGGAATACTGCCAGCTTAAAATGTGATTTGGATTTTTTTTTTCCCAAAGCAAGTGCAAGTAATGTTTGAAGTAATTGAGGGCATGAAAGTAGGCACAATACATAGTAGTCCTGTTATCAAACAAATTAGTCCTACTATAGGGAAAAACAAAGTCCACAAAAAAGCCTAGAGAAAGCACTTTTCAGACTTTAAGAACTTGAGATTTAGTTAATCAGAACAAAACCCGCAAATTTAAAGAAAAGAAAAGAATGTATATGGGACAAGACAATATGTCCCAGAAGAAGAGAATATGTAGGGATTTATGGACGTAGTGAACTCTAGAGAACAAATAAACACCAAGCCTTTTGCTAAGAGGAACAGAACAAAGCCAAATCAGCACGACTGTACTGTAAACCTAGACAAGGATTTTTAAAACCTAAATTTTAATAAAAAAAGACACTGTCCTCAGAACTCTTGATATTTGATTGAGTTGCTAACAGATGTTTCAAAAGGTGACCTTGGGCAGTGCTATTGCAAAAAATATGGCACGTGCTTTCAGGGCACTAGAAGGAAGCTAGGATGTAGACATGTACAAAAACCCAGTCGATTCACCTATGGGAGATAATTCTGGCCAAACCTATTGCAAAAGAAGTATTGACTCTTCCACCTCTCAAAGTACAACTGTTAATCTGATTTGCAGTATGAGGGAATACAACAACTTATAGCAGACACTTCCAAGAGCATCTGATGAGTCTGCAACTGGAAAAAATAATGCAGAGAATAAACTAATGTATGTAAATGCAATATAAAATAATTGTTCAATCTCAGAAAAAAACATGGAACGCATTTGCAAAGGCCACAGCAAAAACCAAGACATTGAGGCAAGTGATTAAGACTATTGCTACTGAATCATTTGGGAGTTGTGTGGCAAATTCATATTAGCAATTCAAATCAGAGCTTTCTTAACTGACGACATACTGTTTAAGCATAACAGAATACAAAAATGGGCATGCTTCAAAGAATACAGGAATACTACATTGATATACAAAAGTGCAAAAGCAGAACAAAAAATCCTTTGTACTAGTCATAAATGAAAGTGGAGATCAAGAAATTGCAAATGCCTGATCTTGTCAAAATAGGTATCCTTGCTGTTATACCAAGAAATGTTGGAATGTGCCCTGTAGTTACATTTACACTTGCTGAAACATAGGTAAAATTGCTTAACAGGTGGTCAACCAGAATACAGAGAGCTCCTAAAAGACATACTGAGTGCAATTAAAACAGTTAGTGTAATAGAGGATATGTTTTATAAGTACCATAAGGAATGGTTCTGTTTGGGTAATTTTCTGTGGGGAAAAGGAAATATGTAAAGACCGTAGTACTGCCTCTCCAAGATGTAACCAGTCAATGCTGATCTGCATAGAGCCAGAAAGAGACCCAGAAAAGCTGGCTCTGGCACTCTTCTCACACAACACAGTTGTAATGAACCCATCTATTGTATCTCCTTGATTAAAAATCTCAAACATCTGAGACAAGGTGAGGAGATCTCGGGGCAGTCAGCAGGACACAGTCAATCCTCAGTCTGTGCCTGCTCAGGGACACAGGGTGATGGAGGCAAAGGACCATTTCTACTATCATGAGCTGTGGAGGAATACCCTGGCCATAATCATTTGTCTTGTGACAAAGTAGATGGGAAGAAAACCAGACCTTCTTCTCCAAACACTGCAGGAGGAAAGGAGATCCATCCCATAGGAAAGTACACCCTTTAGGTCAGCTGATGTACATCAATAAAGTCACACTAGGGTTGAAAATTGCTTGCCATAGACTTCGTGAAAACTGGTACCCACTTCAGACATGACAGAATTGTAAAGCAGCGCTGAGAAGGAGAGTTACAGAAGGCCACTGCCCTCTCCCACAGCGTTCCCTCAACAGGAACAAATCCAAAGATGAAGCCTTTCAAAATCTTCAGAGCCTCCTTGCTGATTTTCCTCCAGGACTGGTTTCCACATCACAGAGCTGGCTGACCAGCAGAGAAAAAAACTGCTCCTCTTTCTGATTCAACACTGCGACAAAGCCAGGCAGCAAGCGGGGTCAGCTTTTCCAGCTGGGAGTCTGCCACGTTTCTCTCTATCCCTCAGCTCCATGACTCACCCACTGAGAACGGCAGGAGGGAGGACAACGCATCAAGAGGTTAAAATGTCATCTCTCATGCACAGTAGCAGCAGCAAAATGAACTCACAAAGAGATTTTTAACAGCTGTGGCCCTGTTTTCACAGAAATATTACAGGTTACTTATCTCAGCGGCTTCTAAGAAGTTCCTAGACAGCTTAACAATCATCCTTTTCCAGTGTGGGATCATTCCCCAGTGTATGCTGCCAAGTCCCTTCTCCAGTGTTATTTTAAAATGGTTAAGTGGTAAAGTCCACCGCTTTCCTTGAGACAACCCTCCTTAGCCTGACAGTTTTCCCCCCTGACATCCTAACTTGCAAGAGCTCCACTTCTGAGAATCATCTCCCTTGGACCATCCTAGTAACACTCAATGCCTGTGATTGAGTATGAGTAAAATTTTTAGGGAAATTAGATTTGAGCATTGGCAAATTTCTTGAGCACTTACACTTTTATTTTACTTACATCCTGGCCAGGAGGTCCCTGTGGTCCAGGGATACCAGGTACACCGCGGGGACCCTGGTGGGGAGAAAACAGACAAACCCAATTACATGAACAGTACTTATGAGGTGCTTCTTAGCTGAAGAGAAGAAATCCTCAACCCAACAGTTGTTGGGAGAAAAATTAACTAGCAGCTGAACAACTATGAGAGAGTTTAAGAAAAAAAAAAAAGAAATCTCACGTTGCATTATCACAGTATCCGTCATTTCTGTGCCTCAAGGGACTTTATGTGCATCACTAAAGTCAAGCCTTACATACCTTGATTGGAAAGGTAATAATGACTCTTTATAGGAGGCAAGTTTATGAACAGGGAGAAAATATGACTGAGCACAGGACTGTAGAGGAGAAAAGAAGCTCCTCAGTACAAGCTAGTACACTGGCTAGGACTGGCTGTTGTGCTGGAAATTCATGCCAGTGTATACTGAGACCACAGTACACAGTTATTTGTTTCACACCAATGGATTACATCCTTGTAAAAATGCATGTTGAGGAACCAAGTGTATTTGGTGAATACTGAAATGCAGGGTTTGTTATAAGAAGTAAGAAATATGCTTAAAAATGGTTTATTTGTCTAGGCATAGCAGCGTGCCTTGAATTACATGCCTTGAAATACTTTTTTTGAATGAACGGTTAAACAACAGACTCATTCTTTCTTTTGTAGGACTATTGACAGGTAAGGAAAAGTTGTCACCATGCCAAGAGTCTCTATCAACTCTTTCTCACAACTGAATATAGAAAACAAGTAGCTGGCAATGCACAAGCGAAGTCCCCTTTGGAGGGTCAGCCACCCTGTGACCCTACCATCCTTGGTCAAAAAGAAACTAATTAAACATGCCTTTATGAAATCACTGGTAGAAACACAATTAATGTGGTTGTCCTCTCCCCATAAAATCTGGGTGTAGTTAGAAAGACATACTGTACCAATGACCCTTTGTCTCCTGGAGGTCCCACAGGGCCCTGCAAACAGAAAAGACACAACAATCAATACACTTAAAATTAACACCCCCCCCTTGACTGATCAGGCTGGGTCCCGAAGCACCAAGATAACAAAAATTGGAGAAGGAAGGGTAAGGAAAAGGAGCAAGTCTGACAAGCTGCTTACACAGACATTGTTGGAGTGTGCAATACTCACAGCAGGATGTTTAGGGGAAGGATGAAAGGCAAAGTAAGGTAGAAATTGAGGTGGATCATGGAGGAAAAAGCGTGAGAAAAGAGAGAAAATGAGACCAGAGGGGACAGCTGTATGCTAACATGATGCTTGTCTGACTGAGCCCTGCACTTCATCACGACAGTCACAGAATCATAGAATCATAAATATCTCAAGTTGGAAGGGACCCATAAGGATCATTGAGTCCAACTCCCTGCTCCTCACAGGACTGCCTAAAACTAAACCATATGACTAAGAGCGTCATCTAGATGCTCCTGGAACTCTGACAGGCTTGGTGCCGTGACCACTTCCCTGGGGACCCTGTTGAGTGACTGACCACCCTCTCAGTGAAGAACCTTTTCCTAATGTCCAATCTGAACTTCCCCTGACGCAGCTTCATCCCATTTCCTCGTGTCCTATGGCTGGTCACCAGAGAGAGGAGATCAGCAGCTCCCTTTCCACTGCCCCCCTTGAGGAAGTTGTAGACTGCGATGAGGTCAACTTCAGCCTTCTCCTCTCCAAGCTGAACAAACCAAGTGATCTCAGCTGCTCATAGTAATTCTTACCCTCAAGACCTTTCACTATCTTGTCACCCTCCTCTGCTCACACTCTAATAGTTTGATGTCCTTCTCATGTTGAGGTACCCAAAACTACACCCAGTACTCGAGGTGGGGCTGCACCAGTGCAGTGTAGAGTGGGACAAACCTCCCTCGACCGGCTAGCTATGCTGTGCTTGATGCACCCCAGGACACTGCTGGCCCTTTTGGCTGCCCGGGCACACTGTTGTTGACTCATATTTAACTTACCATCAATCCAAACCCCCAGATCTCTTTCTGTGGGGCTGCTCTCCAATGTCTCGTCCCCCAATTTGTACATATAACCAGGATTACCCCATTTCAGGTGGAGAATCCTGCACTTGCTTTTGTTGAATTTCAAACAATTAGTGATTGCCCAGCTCTCAAGTCTATCCAGATCTCTCTGAAGGGCCTCTCTACCCTCGAGGGTGTCCACAGCTCCTCCCAGTTTAGTATCTNGGATGTTTAGGGGAAGGATGAAAGGCAAAGTAAGGTAGAAATTGAGGTGGATCATGGAGGAAAAAGCGTGAGAAAAGAGAGAAAATGAGACCAGAGGGGACAGCTGTATGCTAACATGATGCTTGTCTGACTGAGCCCTGCACTTCATCACGACAGTCACAGAATCATAGAATCATAAATATCTCAAGTTGGAAGGGACCCATAAGGATCATTGAGTCCAACTCCCTGCTCCTCACAGGACTGCCTAAAACTAAACCATATGACTAAGAGTGTCGTCCAGATGCTCCTGGAACTCTGACAGGCTTGGTGCCGTGACCACTTCCCTGGGGACCCTGTTCAGTGACTGACCACCCTCTCAGTGAAGAACCTTTTCCTAATGTCCAATCTGAACTTCCCCTGACGCAGCTTCATCCCATTTCCTCGTGTCCTATGGCTGGTCACCAGAGAGAGGAGATCAGCAGCTCCCTTTCCACTGCCCCCCTTGAGGAAGTTGTAGACTGCGATGAGGTCAACTTCAGCCTTCTCCTCTCCAAGCTGAACAAACCAAGTGATCTCAGCTGCTCATAGTAATTCTTACCCTCAAGACCTTTCACTATCTTGTCACCCTCCTCTGCTCACACTCTAATAGTTTGATGTCCTTCTCATGTTGAGGTACCCAAAACTACACCCAGTACTTGAGGTGGGGCTGCAGCAGTGCAGTGTAGAGTGGGACAAACCTCCCTCGACCGGCTAGCTATGCTGTGCTTGATGCACCCCAGGACACTGCTGGCCCTTTTGGCTGCCAGGGCACACTGTTGTTGACTCATATTTAACTTACCATCAATCCAAACCCCCAGATCTCTTTCTGTGGGGCTGCTCTCCAATGTCTCGTCCCCCAATTTGTACATATAACCAGGATTACCCCATTTCAGGTGGAGAATCCTGCACTTGCTTTTGTTGAATTTCAAACAATTAGTGATTGCCCAGCTCTCAAGTCTATCCAGATCTCTCTGAAGGGCCTCTCTACCCTCGAGGGTGTCCACAGCTCCTCCCAGTTTAGTATCTCCGGCAAACTTACTTAATGTACATTTGATTCCTGTGTCCAGATCATTTATAAAAAGTTGAAGAGCACTGGTCCTAAAATTGAGCCTTGGGGAACCCCACTGGTGACTGGCCGCCAGCCTGATGTAACCCCATTTACTATATTCTTATTAAATCTTATTTGTAACACTCTTCAGCACGGGTGAGCTCATGAATCTGAGCTTGTGTGGCTGAACCTTAGTGAGCTTCAAGCCAGATGAGCTGATGAATAGGAGAGGTTTGGGTGCCAGTAACTGAGTTGTGAGACTGTGAACCCAGGGGGCTTGCAGGTCTGGGTGCCAGCAACTGGAGGACACTGGGGTTCAGAGGCCTGGGTACTGGGCAGAGTAGGTGTCCAAGACCAGCTGCTGGAGAGATCCACACTTCACATATATATTCCAACGGTGGCCTTCAAACCTCATCAGCCAGAGAGGAGGAGTGAGATCGAGACATTCTTGCTCCTGTTTCTGAGTGTGCTGTTTAGGTTTATGTGAGTGTTGATAAAGGCATTATTCTCTGCATTGCTCTGCGTGGCCGCAGGCATGTGTGTATATGTGTGTGCATTGTATATGCATACGCCTTTTGGCAATATGTGCTCAGCCTCGCTACTGGCTGGACCTGGGGACACAGAACCACAGCACTCTTGCATCTGTTGGGCTGGGACGGGACAATTGCCCCAGGTCCTGAAGACCACTGTACTCAGCTACCTCTAACACAAGGCAAAGCATCCCAGGGGACCTGTGTACTCTTTAAATGAGGTCAAAGCAAGGAGTCTAGTGGGCTTGCATATGCTTTTCATTTGGGGATGCAACTTCAAAAGGTGCAACTGAGTACAGTGAGCCACTAGAAGGTACCCATTTCTATAGGAATACCACAGAAGTGATGTAGTACCCATATCCAGCATGTGTGAGTCAATCTGGTATTCTAGACACACCCAAAATAAGGCTTGACCTCACATCTCTGGGGCTGTGTTTGAATAAATTGGCTCACACTATGACTCCTCTCCCTTTGGTTTCTATTTCAGGCACATTAATTCGCTAATCCTCATACAGTCCTCCATGCAAGATGTTTTAATGTTCTGCTCAAGCAAAGGCTAAATACATAATTCTGAACCCATAGTAATATGAACAGGGCAAGGCAGAGCAAGAGCAAAACCCTTCTACCTATGCAGCACACGTGCCCATTAGGCAACTTCAGCATAAGCATGTGAATTCACCCCATTTCTCCAAGCAGTCCCCTCTTCTGCTTGTGATTCTGTTAGGAAGGATACACTCTGCTAATACTCAGTTTATGGCTCAGTGTTATGTAAATAGTAATTCAATAATTTAGCAAAGTGAAAAAACCCTTATCTACATATACCTTTTATGCAGGGAGCAAAGCCCGAGAGAGGTTAAGGGCACAGGAGGAAACAGGGAGAGGACTCCAATTAAAAAAGTTACTGGCTTTCAGCTCTGAAGCTGAAAGTATTGTACACACAGTTTTGTCACATCGCTTGAAAGGGTATAGGCTGACACCTTTAATTCAGTATGTAATATGCACTGAAGCAGCTCCACTGACTTTATTTTATTTTTTTCTGTGGGATTCAGTCTTTGTGAAAGCCTGATGGATTCAAGGTTATACAGTGTTTTTCAAATTCCAGAGTCTTTGCACTGGAGTTGATGGTTATGATGAATCTACCATCATAGAGAAAACCATCACAACAGTTGTTTTAAAAAAAGTATTTAGTGAAGCAGATTAAATAAATAAAAGCAAATCAATCACGAATAGCATGGTATGTAAGTGGCTACTCATCCTGACAGTGGTCAAACAATGATGACACAGAAAAAAGTAATCATCTGGTGTGAGAAAATTGATGTCTACATTTGGCATCAAGTTCTTAGTCATTTGTGTTCATGGATATAAGGATGCTAAAACCCCAGTGAAGAATAACTTTGTCATCTGGTGTACATCAAGATGCAGAAGTAAACTCATCTACCCCTGTACTGAATCTAAAAACCAGTGATTAAAAATTAGCCACAGCCTCGTGACTTTCAAACAAGCCAGATACTAATTTGCTAATTTTCTTTTAATCTTAATATTAATGACTGAACATTAAGAAATGCAAGAACATCACTGTTCCTTAGATAAATCATAACATATAACACCCAGCAAATCTTCAGTCATCGGTAACCCTGTGAGGACCTTGAAGGCCATGACACAGTCACAGTGTGAAACATGACTGACCCAGTCTGCTTTACCTTATCTAATATTCAGCATGGTAAAAGCAAATATTAAGCGGAGATACACCTCAGAAAGCTAGATTTGTCAACCAGTATTACACAGTAATATGACGTATCATTTCAAGGTAATTTCCTGTACTAATTGGGAAACTTATATCTAGATAACCAGAGCAGGAAAGCATTGTGATTGGTACAGTATTATGGCATGTACAAGGGGTTGCAAAAGAATGCAAGATCTCAGATGTCCTCTAGCAATTACAGCTAGGAATAAAGTTTGCTTCCTCCTAAACATATTTCACTTGCGAATTCAGTGCATATCTGGAGGATTCTGAGTCAGAGCACTCCCAAATTCCCCTTATCTCAAGAGGTGTTGTACATGACAAATACTGGAAAGATCGAACCCCAGCGATATGAAAATCCAAACTTTCCAGAGCAGACTCCCAGATACACCTCGTGGCCTACTGATAAGCAGGAGGTGAGGCAAGAACTGCATGAGGTCCAACTAAAGATTTGTGGGAAATTATTGGGATGATGGCTTTCTTGGAACGCAGCAATTTAAGCAATATGATTTTGTATTTCCCTATCAGAGTGCTGACTATGTCACTGATGTGGACATGTGTATTGCACTCATCCCTTCTAATAGGGTGACAGCAAGGTTACGTCTGCCTGATAGACCAGACCTGCTGGCTCAGCACAGATCTCGACTCACATCCATAGTCAATGTGTCAAGATGATGCAGAAAATTCAGGAGTAACAGCCAGTGGTATCAATCAATCCTATAGCACTTCTCTACNCTGGGCACACTGCCGGCTCATGTTCAGCCGGCTGTCAACCAGCACCCCCAGGTCCTTCTCCTCTGGGCAGCTTTCCAGCCACTCTTCCCCAAGCTTGGAGAGTTGCATGGGGTTGTAAACTAAAACTAAAACCAAATGCCTCAAGAGCCCTCACAACAGATGTATAGACATCCGAGCCACAAATGGCAGCTTCTGGCCTAGTCTGCATCTTCAGAGGGTAAAATGTCCCACAGGCTCTTGGCACAGCTGAGTCCAGGGAACCCCTTCCCCAGATGGCAATGGGTCAGTTTTCACCTTGTCACAGGTTGCAGCAGCATCTGCTACTTACAGGGGGTCCAGCCAGACCGATTCCTGGCACGCCTCTGTCTCCTGGCTGTCCAGGGAGGCCAGGAGCTCCCCTCTCACCCTGCAACAAAGGAAGAAGTTGAAGGCTTAGTTCACTGTCGAGAAAATGTACTGAAATGCAGTCAGGTTTTACAACATAATACTGATATATCCTGACCTGATCCTGCCCACGGAGGAACGGTATCAGGTTGTGGCAGCATGGGGATATGGCACAGTTACCGTCACGTCATGCCAAGAAAACTGTCCCCTTCCTTCACATGAGCCCCAGCCCACCTCTGTGAGCACTCACATGTCAGTGTGTGCCACATCACATAACTGAGTGGGAACACAGCCTCTACAAGTATTTTAATTTATTTAAGTGCACACCATCCAAATTTCCAGCATTTGCAATTGCCTGCAGGGTATTAGGCACTCTTCTTGGGGAAACACTAAGCACCATCATGTGCTTTTCTTTCTGTGTTTCTATGGTAGTTGGCTAACTTGCAGACATTGCTAAATACAGATTATTTATCCTGGGAAGACAGAATTAGGGATGTTTGGTTACATCTTAATATTCTCCTTTCCTTTACCAACATAGGCCTCCTCTCAGAAGTGTATGAGTAATTTTTCGTAAAAAAAAAAATTCAGCAGTTCTATCACTCTTTCTAAAGGACTACACTACAAAAGGAGAGACCTCCCTTCTGGAAAACAGGATTTTCAGTAGTAAAACCTGCAGAGCACAGACAACTACTTGACACTGTTTAATGGGCATTGTAGACAGAGGGTTAAGAAAGAATTCAGCTGCAATACTTAAATTTAATGTCAGTTCTCTTGTTATAGGGAGAAATCAAATAAGATTTTTATGGATTTCATTGCAGTTGTGAGATTTGGTCTCACATTGGCAGTAGACAATGAATCTTATTTATATTATTTATTATTACACTATTTTCAGCTACATAGAAGCATGATAGAAAAATTATTACCCGTGGATTCTGCCCACCCAAAATTCAGTCTGCAATATTTTCTAATTTTTTTCCCTTTCTTTCTTTCTTCTTAAACTAATCTTATATTACAAAGAAAAAATACTGCAAGGACAGTGAGAGAAAATGTATTCTGAGTAGTTCAAACACTCAGCAGATCCTTATCTGTTATTTTATTCAAGAATACAATTTCAATACAAAAAGTTCAACAGTATTTTCCCATGCACAATTAAGATTCTTACCATCTTGTGTTGATATTGAATAGAATATTTAATGAGATTCCTTTTAGTGGGTTTTTTTTACGTTTATATTAATACTCAGTCTATTATTGTGAGTGTGTTCTGAACTGTCAAAGATATATACAACAGACTACAGTGCATTTATACAGAATGCAGCAAAACAAAAAGAAAACATTTCAGAGCAGTTTGGTTATTCCAAAAATACAGGACCTAGATGGAGCTAGTCTCATATTGCTATATTCCTACTTATATCATTTACAGAATCAGTTTCAACGTCCTATTCTTCTTCCAACCCAGATCAGGACATGGTCATTTCAAACAGGAGAATTTCTGCCATATCTGATTGAAGATTCAAGCACAATCCAGATGCTCCCAGAAGCAAAGGTTTTTGCTGTTTTATTCCTTTCTCTATTTGTTCTATTCTTTTATAAAGGAATAAACATTATTTTCTGCTGAAATTAGTGCCATTAACTTAATCAACTAGCTACTCTTTGCCTTAATTACAATATAAGAAGGCAAACCAGGACTATCTGGTCCCATTGGAAAATAATTCACATCTTCCTTGAGAGAGGTGAAGGAAATCAGTGCTATGGAGGAGTGCTCTTTGGGGGACTGTCAGGCAGTCTCAAGAGCAGGTCATCATTTAGCTATGAAATTTCTCTTTGCTGTATGGATTAAAGGTCCCCAGTCACAGTTCCCCTGAAAAAGTGTGCAGCATTTAGTCCTTAGTTCATGTTGAATTCACATAATGCTGGAAGAAATTTTAAACATGGAAAGTGAGCACAGCTAATTCATATCTTAGTATTTACATCTATAGACATGTTGGAATAATAAAGAACCTCCTAAAAGGCTAGAAGTCCATTTTTGAGTGAAAGTTTCACAAACTCTGTATTCCAGTGAAAAACCAGCCATGTTTTCACCATAACTTTTTTTCCAGTTCCAGTGATGGAGAGAAGTAATCCACAATGAATCCACAATAAAGCCCCTGCTCACCTTATGTCCAAAGGGTCCTGGCAAGCCTGGTGGGCCTCTTTGCCCCTAAAGTGACAGCCAAAACCAGAAAACAGTCACCATGCAGCCAAACAGACTTGAGATAGTCAAGGCAGCAAGCATCCCCACCACCACCCTCCTTGACTCACATTCTCCTGGCAATATTTTAGTGATAACATGTAAGCAAATTAAATAATCTAACTTGGCTAGAATTAAATGCTTTTAGAGAACTTTCATCAAGCTAAGCATTTTTGTACTGCTCAGAAGGACAACGGTCACTCCTTGTGGAGGTCTCCATTTTCAATGGCCACCATGGAACATTGAAGGGGGATTAAAGTTCAGAAATACAGCTTCAGTTCTCTCTGCCTTTTTGGATGCAGCACTGTGACTTGCAGCATTTTGTACAACCAGGTCTTTCATGTCTTCAGTAGACAGCCTGTGAGCACTTATGACAATGCAGCCTAACTCTACCAAAAATCCACCATTCTCTTGCAGAAGTCATGCTCGTCTATCTCACATTGAACTACCCAAGCGCAGAGCTTGCCAGCAGTACTTACCTGTTCTCCATCTTTACCCTTACCAGGCAAACCCGGCTCTCCAGCAGGCCCTGGCTCACCAGCTGGCCCAGGTAAACCCACTTTTCCTTCTTTTCCAGGATCACCCTGTAGAAGACAATCCAGCAAAACTCTTAGTAGCATACTAAAGGCTATTCCTGTCTCAGGTCTTCCATTGGGACTGAAAGATATCCGTTTTTCTAGCCTTGTCATCTGAATTTCTCATGGTATCATAGGAAATCCTCTTTTATAGGAAACCTTTTCCTTCAGTAATCTCAAGGCATTTGTAATTTTCCTTAAAGAAAGTAAAAAGAGACTTCAAAATGTTTGGGAACCAGTTATATGAGAGAGCCCTTGGTCCACACATGACCCTGACATAGATCTTAGTAATCTGGAAGATTATATGACTGAAGGGGCTGGGATTCATCCCCTTTTAAACCCCATATATATGCATACATGGGGCCATGTTCTGATTAATCGTTCCTACTCCAGCAAACAAAGATCAGAACTCCAGCATGCTGGGCATTGTGCAACATGTGAGCAAACTGCAAACCGCTGACCTCAGAGAGCTCATTGCCTAGCTATGAGATGGGACATAACAACCAGGCAAGGCAGGCAAAAGGTAAGCGAGGGTGCACTGGAAAGCTGAACTAATGGTCCAGTTAAAACAGCTTATCAGGAAAGCAGAAATCTCAGTTTCCTAACCATGAAAGCCAGTTTTTCTTCCAACTTCAGATTTACAGTGGTGAACAGGAGGTACTTAAAACACCAAATGCCCACTCTCGGCAGGCAGTGAGGACAGTAGAAGATCATCGTTGCATAAATGTGTAGCAGTGACTTCACTACATCCAATTGTATCTCAGTGGGTTTATTAGGTAAATTATAAAGCAGCAACAGGGTGAAAATCTTATAGCATGTGTAATGGAGGAGGTCAGACAAGATGATCTACTGAGCTCCTGTGTCTTAACCGTCCACGAACTTATGAAATAATTTCCCAGTTCAGAGTGCTTCTGTCTCAAGTTACATAAAATGCCCAAGAAGGAAAGAAACGAATCCATGAAAGAACAAACTCACCTTTTCCCCTTTTGTTCCCTCCTTTCCTGGTAGTCCAGGGTCTCCAGGCATACCCTGGAAAGAAAAGAACTTTAAAGCTTAAAACTTCAGGCAGTATTTGATCCTAAAGCAAATGGATAGACCTGTGGGTTCAGTACAATCTATCTCAAGGATTAGTATCAGTTCTACATTTCCCAGTACAGACAACCTGTAATCCAGAGAACATCACAGAAAAGCTGTGTACCAAGTGCTTAAAGGAGGGGGTTTTTTTTTAATACAAAAAAGAGCTGAACAGCAAAAGCAGAAATTGAGCTAATCCCAGATTTGTGCATTCTTTCTCTACCAATAATGATTTTTTTCAATCTATGAAATCCTCAGCGGTTCTCAATCCATTACCAACAAACCCCCAATCATCACCTCTGTGTCAGAGAAGCCAAAAGTCTCACAATATTATTTTTTTATGGTTACTGCTCTCCAAACCTATACATTGGAAAACATAGCTATGTTTGTTTTACCCTCTATTTGTGTTTTCAATCCTTTTCACGTCTTGGCAGATCTCGAAGGATTCCTTGTTAAAAATATAGAAGATTCAGAGCTCCAGATTAAATACTGTAACTTCCTAACTCACCAAAACATGAGTTAGCATTATGGAGTGGTACTCCAATTTAAGATGTGAAATGATGTCTTGGCACCAGTCAGATTGAATTGACCTCCTCACAGGATGAATGTGATAATTATTTTCCTTTTTGCACCCGTAAAAATTATTTCCAACTACATTAGCTTTTATAGGTAATATATTGGTATTACTGGTACGGAAGTTTGCTTAAAGGAATATGAAATTGGAAAAGGTCTTCATTTTTTATATCATCTTTCAGTTTGAAATTAAATCACTACATTAATACAGTTAAATCAAATGTATCTTAACAATTAGTAGAAAGGCAATTTAAGATTACTTGGGTTGCCCAGGTAATAAACTCTGCCTGAAAGAGCCCTCTGTGCTAAACCACTGTGCCTGAATACATTATAACATGGGGTCTAACTGCTGTTTTTCCCTTACTCCAGTGTAAACCCAGAGAAACCCAAAGCACTAGAAAGAAAATTACTGGTGGAGCAGGGAGTAGAGTTAGTCCAAAGATTTTTTTGCAAACATGAAAAGCTGTATCATGCACAACCTAATAATGGTGATGAACACCTACTGAAGTAAGGAGGACACTATATACATTTCAAGGCTCTGACTGTAGGATCAAATACTTACATGCTTTCATAATAAAAATGGGAGTTTACCATAGAATTTTTATATCAAGAAGTCACGTTTTCAAAAGGAAAGGACACATTAAAATGAGGCAAAGGAAACAAAACCAGAGAGACAATAAACACTGCAATTTTTCTCTTGAAGAGCTGGCAGCAAAAATTGCTTTTGACAGTTTGGTGAGGAATGAAGCAGCTCCATGCCTCCCTCTTGCTACAAATGAATATAAGAATATGTTTCATGGATACACCATTCCCAGGTGCTTCCAGATCTTTCAATTCAACCACAAAAAAGGTGTAATGAAACACAGCCTTTTGAATCTGATAGTAAACCCTGCGGTAGGGAAAACTCAACGTATTAAATAAAGAAATCAGGGCACGGATGGGAAAACAAATACACTGGTGCATACATACCACATTTCCTGGCAAGCCTCTTGGACCTGGGGGCCCTGCTGGTCCAGTCACACCCTGTTTTAAGAAAATGAAATGTGTGTGCATATATAATTCACAACTTGTACCACCACAGGAACAAGATGTTCTGAGTGAGATTGGAGTTCATGTCAGACAAGGTGTTGTACAAGCACAAAGCAAAAAATAGCATTTTTGTGAAACACTTTGTAGTGTAAAGAAGCATGAAACAATACAAAATGGATGAAGACTCTCTTTGGGAGATTAAAATTACCCTCCATCCAAACAAATCCTAAATCTAGCTGAGATACAGGAAGAAAAGTCTGGGCCTGAAACATCAAAAGCACAAAGTATGTTGATTTATCATTAAAATAAAAATCTAGGTCAACAAAATATGCTTTGTTGACAGTTCTACCTTCTCTACTCCAGGGAACAAAACCTGAAAACGCTTATTTGCACTAAATAGATGAACAAACCATTCAGAGTGTTATGATTCTGAATTGCAGGTGTTTTCTGCCTGCAAGTGAAAGCTTTTTAGGGTGGGAAAGCCTATGTGTGTCCCCAAAAACGCATGGGGTGCATGAGAGGACATATATTTGGGAATTTATGCCCTTACAGAGATTTATGTTTGGGGTTACCAGGCTATATTTAGACATTTTCCTCTCTACTTGACCATATCAGGTTGAAGTTGCTACCTCTGTAGTTGCTTGTCATCCTGCACTGGCCAGGGTTCACCTGTCATCACAGCTTTGCAAGGAAAAGGATTTCTATTAGCATACCTAATCCATTTAGGACTAAACCAGACAGGCTATCTAAACACATCTGCATCAGCAGACTGAAATAACCTGTCTGACTTGGAGTAGAGTACAGAGAACTTCTACTGGAAGGGCTGGGCAGTATTATCTTGCAGAAGGACAGTGCAAACAGTTGGGAGATGATGAAAATCTTCTACAGCACAGCTCTTCACAAAGTGAATGTCTATCTGTTGCTTTTGGCTTACTAAAAGAAAAGTAAAGGTTTCCTCATTTCTGTGTTATTTACAGTCACTGGTCTATGAGCCAAAAGAAACATTTGGAGCAGTGGCAGTCTGTGAAAGGATGGCAAAAAAAAGGATGCTTGCATATGCCTGCATTTCCATATCATTAACATCCTCCAAGCCACCAGGTTATATAAAGAAATAAATCCCATGGTTAGGTTTGGTGGAAAAGAGACGGGTTTTGCCCCCTTTTTTTTTTCTCCCCCCAAAAATTAAGGAGTCCTTCAACCAAATGTGAAACAGAGCTGGAGACAGGCAGTTCAGAATTTAGGGTCAAAGCACTGGTAGAGATAATGTCTAAGCACAAGCCCAAGAAGGAAAACCATGAACACAAAGGTGGCAGAAGACATTTCCGTGCTCTAGGATGCTTAATTTTGATTTCCTATTCCCTCCTTCTCTCAGACACAAACATCCTCTCTCTCAATTTGAACCATTATTTCAAATAGTTCTCCAGTCTTCCTTCTCTGCTTGCAAAGAAAGTATGTGGCCTTTTATTCAGCAGCAAAGGGCTTTTACACTTTCACAGTAATAAAACAGGACATGAATCCTTCGCTGTTCTTTAGCACCCAGTCAGACAATAGCAGCACTCCCTATAACACATGCCTCAAAAAGTGGTATGTGAAGATTCCTCTGGTGATGAGCCTGTATTAAAGAAAGCAAAATTGACTAAGAAGCCTAAAACCAACCGTGATCAAAAATTAATTCAGGCTGCTGATGAGAAGTGAGCTCCCTGCACCAGCTGGCTGCCTGGACTTGGCTGATATCGCAGTGCAGTAACAAGCTCTGCCGGCACCTCACCCAGAAAAGAGGGCATTTTGTTAGAGAGTGAGAGGCTTGGCCAACAAAAGATGCACAGCTTAGAGCTGGGCTGGCTGGGGCATCGACCTGTCTGGTGCAGCTCTGCCTGTTTGCCCCCAAGCAGCGACTCTTCCAGCTGCAGCTTAGGATGTGCCCTGCGCCCCAGCAGCCTGGGGCTGTGAATCTGCAAGGCATCGACTTCAGAGTCCCTTCAGGTGTTTTACTGTCAGGGAAAGATGCTGCAAGGGAAGCAGTTACTCACAGTCTCTCCAGGGGCTCCGGCTTCACCCTGGGCTCCTTTCTGCCCCTTTGTACCCTGTGCAGAAAGAAGAGAGATACAGGCTGATTAGGGATGGGACAGGACTGCCTGCCAGACAAAAAGACTTGAAGATGCCTGAACGTGCACTAGGCAATGCTTTTCATTAATCAATTCACAGAGGAGTTTAATGGCTGAGGAAATGGCTCCCAGTTCTCTGTGCAGTGAGAAAATGAAATATAAAAATAAAGCACTGAGACATAAGAAGAGTTACTAATGACTGATCAGCTCAGAGGCTGTTTCTCAGCACAGGATGCTAAAACCTGCAGGCATTCATCTGGGTGAAATTCCTTCCTATCCTCAGGCCTACCAGCTACTTCATTTCCAGCTCAACTCTGATGGTCTCCCTGCGCAGAGGAAGTTTTGCCTGCAGTTCTGAAATACAAACCACAGCCATTTAGAAATGGTCAAAATAGATCACAGTCCAGAGGGTTTGTCCCAGTCCTACATACCACATAGCACTTTCTTATGGATTTTGGCAGGACAGAGTGTACTTACTGAACAGTCCGCTATTTAGCAGATGTTAGTTCAAAGTTACATGGTTATTACAGGGTTTTTTCATAATGCTAAGACTGCTGTTAACCTGTTTAAGCTGTTGATGTCCAAGTAATAGCTGATTATACGGCTCGGGCACAGCACAGATGATGGCAGAGTGAACACCCTCCCATGTTGACATGAAAACATACCTTGGAACAGGCTGCCCAGGGAAGTGGTGGAGTCACCATTCCTGGAGGTGTTTAAAAGACGTGTAGATGAGGCGCTTAGGGACATGGTTTAGTGGGCATGGGGGGGTTGGGTTGACGGTTGGACTCGATGGTCTTAGAGGTCTTTTCCAACCTTAGTGAGTCTATGATTCTATGATTCTAGATGATGACAGGAAATAATATGTGTGAGCCAAGAAATTTTCAGAAGATAATTAAGTCTATAAATCATTTCACATGAGCCATAGTGCATTCAGAGTCAAGTAGGCTGGGGTTGAATCTGAATGCTTTTCCCAATGTACTGCAGTAACTTATCTGTGAGACCTGTGGTTCGGTGGCATCAATACAAGATGCCCTCTTGAAGGCTCCTGAAGTTGGAAGGAGTCTTTTAGACAATACTAATCGAGCTGCAGAGATGCCATGTTTCTGCTTTGATTTTCCTCATGTTGTCCTGATGTCCCGCGTAAGTAAATACCTCTACAGAAGTCCCTGAACTTACAATAATGAGGAAGGACAAATGGGCTGTTGGTGTATAGGGGAAGAATTATTTACAGTGATATAGACTTTGAAGGCACGCCTCTCTGGTCATGTCAAAGATCTTCTTCAAGGCTGGGCCTTCTTACCTGTACTCCTGCAGGTCCTGGGACACCTTGTTGACCTGGGACCCCAGGTAATCCCTGCAAAAACAGAGGGAGAGGTGAAGAACCTGAAGGAAACTGATCCTTTCTTCTCCTGAGCAGAAGAACATGTTTATCCTTCCTCCCACTGAGAGAAGAAAGGGTGGTTTTTACAGAGGCTGTGACTGCACAGGACTCTCTCTCTCCTGGGGGCTCCATCCAGAAAAAGAGCACTCCAGAATACAAATGGAGTAGTCAAATGCACAATTTAGCTGAGCCACATCACTACAAAAGCCCTTAATAAATCCTGTACAACTTTACTGTCAGACAAGCTCTGTCTAGTCAACCCCATAGTCCTCTTTCAGCTATAAATTAGGTGCTTAAATTCATGTAGTCATGTAGCTTCCTCTATGATCAATACAAAGCCAAGCACCACTGTGGCCGTTTCTGATGAGAGAAGCATCCCAAATATGGAAGGAGCACGTCCCCCCTCTCCCTCCAAAACAGGCAGCTGTTACGTCCCCTCTCTGCTAAAGTTCAAAACCAACTGAAGGAACACTTGGCTGTGCTTACAGGTTCTCCGCTCGTTCCTTGATCTCCTTTTTCCCCTTTTGGTCCAGGTTGACCCTGATATAAAACAATAAGACAAAGAGAGAAATAAAACTATTTTCATGGCTGTATATCACACTAGTTCTGTTTTGTAAGAAGGCTCTTTCAATCAGATATCAATTTCTAATATAGAAAGGACTGAGGTCATTGAATCAAAACTATGATATCATACACTAAGATTTGGAGATTTTTGTCTAGACTTCTTGGACTGTTATGATATTAATTGCAAAAATGTTCAATTTAAAAAGAGAACAGTTTTCCCTCATAGAGAATAGGAGTTAAAGAATTTTCCATTCCAAAATTTGATTCAGCTGCAATATATTAAAAGGCCAAATGATATGACCAAGAGCAAAAGCACCAGTGCCACTGCACTGCCTCTGTAGGACCACAGACCTAATGTCATCCCACAAGGGAAATGACCCCACATACAGACAGTTCCCTATTCCACCTATAAGAGACGGGGGTTCAGGGTCTCATCTTGAGGACTTCCAGAGATCTGCATTACACAGCTTTTCTTGATCTTTAGTTCTGTTAATGTCTCCATACATCCATGCAACTTCCCCTCCTGCAATGTCAGTACATTATTTCATGCACCACCATCATTGACTAATAGGATTAATTTATTCCTGTTCTTCCTCCTTACAGTAAATTGAAGATGTTTTCAGACAGAAGTTCACCAGCTTTGTTCTGAGCTCTAGAACAATAACCAATAAGTTCATATTTCTGCTTTTTATAAATTGAAATGAACGGCACTGGAACTAGCTGGAATAAACCAGGCACTACATGAATACACACATTTGTATATTTATATGAACATATGTATTCAGGCAGCAGCATTCATTACTTATTCATTATTTATCATAGAAGGTGTTTCAATTATGCAATCAAGGAAGAGTAAGAACATCAGTGATTTAAGCTACACACACAGGAGGAATAGCGATCAGCCAAAATGCAGAGCTCAAAACAAATCAGCTTGAATTTTATTCACATCAGCTATTTGCCAATCATTTCTGCAACACCTGGGAATTCAAAGTCCATTTGCAAATTATTCTTTAACAGACAAAATGAATGTAACCGCATAAATATTACTTATGTCTGTATTTATTATGCATTATGAATAAATATTATCATCTGTGATAAATAATAGGAGGAATTTTACTCTGCAAGTAGCACCCCGTTAGATCAACTTGTAGTCAGGCAGTCCCTAATGCCATCTAGTGGCTTTCAGAAAAATAACGGGACCACCCAAAGTGGTTCAAGCAAAGGATCCTGTGCAACAAACCTGTATGGTTGTGCCTGGAAGCTGTTTTGCGTAATGACATTTCAAGCTCTGAAACCCTTTTGAGAGAGCAGAGCAACAAAGCACAGACATACGGCAGTGAACTGGTAGGCAGGGATGGTGTTACTAAGTGGGAATAAGGGCACATTTTACCAGGGAAAACAAGACTGCAAAGGGAAGCAGTAACTCAACAGTTAAAGGGAGGAAGCTTTTTTAATATTCTCCTTTCTCCCACTTTTTCCTTGATACTTGACTTGCACGTTAATGCAAAATTGGCAAAATTCCAGCCTAATGTCCTTGCACAGCCACAAACATGGGTAAAGGCAGCATTTCTTAACCCAACCTGCAAGCAAATCTGCTTTCGAGTCCTTCCAAATTTGCTGAACCCACAACTATCTGCCGAGATTGTTAACACTGTCTGCCAGTGCTGCACATTGTGGAGACCTCTGCCCCTGGCAGCTGGACTTAATCCACCGTCACCTACTTCTTTCCCACAGCTCAGTGAACAGAAATGATGCGGTGACAGCTAGCAGCTGCTACCAACCTGAGCCAGATCGCTGCTTAGAGCTTCCTTGACCTGCTCTCACCAGTGTCCTCCTGTAGTCTCAATTAATGCGTTAGTCATTTCTGTGTCACTTAAAGGAGAGCAAATGCAGTGAGGGTTCAGCTGTGCCCAGATGCAGTGGGAGACAGAAGGCCATCTTCTGTTTTACTCATTTTGCCTCTTTCCAGCCATCACACCTGACCACCACCGTGGTTCTCACACACCCCATCTCCAAGAAATATTTAATGATTTTTAACTCAGCGGCCTAAATAAACATGAAAAAGTTCCCTGCACCCTATGGAAGAAACTGCACCCCCATCTACCATCCAGCGCAGAGCTCACAGCACAGGCTGCACCCAAAACACACAACGGAGCTGCGGTGGTGGGTAAAGGGGAGCTCAGACTCACTTGGTCAGAGATCGTCTTTCTGACAATTACTAAGGTGGGTTTTAAATGAAATTGATTTTAACTAATAATAAGTAAATAGAGTAATGGTGCTTCTGCCTTTTATCCAGGCTGTGTTTCTTGTCTCCGCCTGTGTAAGTTGCTCCCTGGTGCTCTACACCACATACTCAATGGATAGCAATGGCAAGTATTGTGTTTTGAGAGTGCGTGACAACTTGCAGCATGCTGCTGGTCCTGCAGTCTCTATAACATAACCCATGACACTTCCCTAAGGCTTATCACTGCCTTCTGACACCTTAATTTGTAGAGCTGTAAATCAAAGGTAACTATCCTTACCTCCCCTTCTCCTCCCAAAGCTTGCAACACTATGTGCAGACCTGTGCTACAGTAAGTATCATCACATTCATTGCACATGGAGAAATCCCTGACCTGACCTGACACACTTCAAGCCTTTTATTCTTTACTGTCTTGCAGCTCATTTACAAGAGTGTGCTCAAAGGAAAAGAGATAAGTCATTCTATGTTTGTAGCACCACAAAGACCGCATACAATGTCATTGTTCTGCGTATTTCCTTAGTATATATATTAGCAAACTACGAGCCAAGGGGAAAAGTGAACCAAAGAAATCTTGTCTCTATTTCCAATACTACCTCACATTCCTATTTCCTTCCTCAGCCTCTGAAGAACCTCGCATATACACTTTCTTTTCTAATGGCACTCTTACAGACTACCTCTGCCCTAATACATGCCATAAAGCCTCCTTAGCCTTAACAAGATTATTCACATACCAGTGGTGTGATCCTATATAATGCTGGATATTTCCCACTATGTGCTGCAAGCACTCTTCATTTAAGAGTCTGGGACAGTATACAGTTGTGTCCCGGCCACAGCTGGTTTGGATGCTGCTGTTACCAGGACAGCTGTGGGCTGGTTACAATGGTGAAGTTGGCCAGAACCAGACTCAAGCTGAGCTCTTTGCTGAAAGCATTTAAATAACATGGAAAACACTAAGGTGCTGTGTGTCTATCAGATACAAGAGACAATAAGCCAGAGGCCATGTTTATTGGAGATGTTACTTACAGGAATCCTAGGGTGTGGGGTGAAGAAGGCTGTCTGGAAGAGAAACCGGAGTGTTAAAAGAAGCATTGCCCATTTTCCTTGAAATGCAATAACTTATGTATTCTCCTTGTCATTACAGATTACACATTCCATATATCCATCAGCAAGTTTATAAATGAGCAACTCATTGTAACATCTGGCCGTTTGGAAAAAAGCCCACAAATATCAGACATTTCCTAGAGTATTTGAAATATGAACATAAAGTCAAAAACATCCTGTATGTCCCACTGCTATGAAAAACCAAACAATCTTTAACCTTGTTAGCAAGTTTACTGTTAGCGATTTCCAGCTCACTTTTCCACTTGGAGCCATCTTCAGTGTTATTAAATTTCCTAACTCCATGGCTGAGCTCAGTGTTCTTTCTTTGTACCATGTACAAGACATATACATCTCAGCATGGTTGTCTTAGGGATTACATAGTCACCCTGAAGGACCAGCCACAAAAAATCATCGAGTTTTGTAGAGGCAGTATCTTTTATCAAAACTGATAAAATTAGGAAGAAAAATGTAGTCCTTGACGAAATGAGGATATGTCGAAATCATCACCTACTTTTACAGCTGAAATAGAAATAACTTCTCCCTACAAACACAGGAAGCTTGAGCAGTAGGGCAGATCTTCTCTATATCTAGCCATGTTGTACTGTGTTTGTAAGCTGCCTTCTCCGCCTTGACTAAGACAGATTGATCCTTGGTGTTGTGACTGGATCATTCTTGTGTGATATGTGTGGAGTCTTCCTACATGATACCATGAAGGACCCTTTGGCACAGACTAAAGAGGCCCAACTAATGGCAGAGAATAAATTATAATATCTCCTCCACTGCTGCATGAAGGTCTGTAGGCACCTGATTTTCATCAACAGACTGTTTCAAATTCTCTCCATAATGTGACTGTTGGCAGCTGTAACCAGTGGTGGTGAGCAAAGCTGAAAAGTGGTATCTGCCATTTTTTGGAGGATCTGTGACTGGGATCAGCCCTCCTTTTGCAATGACAGGCCTGTTCCTAGTGCTTACTCCAAGCCGCTTACTCAGATTTTGCTGGAAGGAACTGTGAGGTTTATGTATTTACATTCAGTGGATGCTGGTTTAATTGCCTGTAGTGAACTTCATTGTAATTATGCTCATGCTCCCAAAAGTAATTTTGCAGGCTCATTTTTAAAACAAAAAATTGATGTTTTCTTGGTCTTTTTTTTTTTATTAGCAGAAAAGGTACGTGCAATCAGGTATGACTGGTTTGTGCGTTGGATCCAGTGCGGAACCTGGAATGAACTCTGGGATGAGAGGGTCTTTCTGGGCTTACAGCACAGCATGGCCCTGTATGCGATGGAGGCTCTGGGAGGCTGCGGCATCACTGAAGATGAATGCTCCACCCCATAAGTTTATGTCAATGAGAAGTGGAACCCTCTGCTCTTCTTGGAAAAAGGTGAATTGTACCCTAAGAAGACAAGCTGTTGTTCACTGGTATCTGTTCAGAGTCAGTCTTATCCTGAGGTCTCAGTTGGAAAAAATCTAGTTCACCTTGGAAAATCTGTATGAACACACTCCCCATTTTCAGCCATGACTTTCTTCAGACAGCTCCCACAGCTGCTAAACAAATCACAAATTCAGTTTAAGTCCTACCCCAAGTCAAGGGCGTACAAAAATGCTGTTTGCAAAGAGGCAGAGGAAGGCAAAACTTCCCCCCAAAATAGAAAGAACAAATACATCTTGATATTGCTTCTCTGAAGCAAAGGGAGATAATCTCAGAGTAAATGGGTCCTAAAGTTTCTGCAGAGAAGTGGGATCTTGAAAAGCTTTGTTTCTGAGGAATTTTTGTGGAAGAAGTGTGATGATGCCTTGATGTTGTTACAGCACAGAACACAATCTTACTTACTGTTCCAGGTAAGCCTGGTGGTCCAGGGGAACCTGTGTCACCCTAGAGAGAGGAGAAAAATATAACTAAAGATATAAAAAGATGCCTAAATAAAATTCAACATTATCAGCTAGAAGATGCAACATTATCAGATGAGGTGTAACCCAATGACAACCTGTCAGCTCAGTGACACTGAAAATCCCATAGAACTTCTGTGACGGGTGGAATTTACTCCATCGCTCTGGCCAGAATTTCTGCTGTCCTTGCTTCGTTGCATACAGGATTCTCACTTTGCTGTCTTTATCACTTTATGGCTTTATCATTGATCTGACTTCACAGGTCAATGAATTTCTAATGCTAGCCCATCCAGTATAGGAGTGATATGGAATTTAATTTGCACTTTAAATTAAAGTTGATCAAAATTCTTGATTGAAAAACATGTTTTAGCTGAACTTTTCGGTCTTTTAAAACAAAAATCCTCTGATTTTCATCAAAAATGTAAGTTTCTAAATCCAGTTCTTGCCTTCCACAGATGGTAAATGTCACTGGTAAACTGAGGGCTGATGTATCCTAGGAAGAAGAACAAAGTAGTACCTGCTTTCTGACAACTATTGCCACTATGATGAGGGCAAATTTTTCACTATACAACCATAGGCATCTGCAAGATCAGTGCTTCATCTTCACCTTCATGTTCACAGTGGCTGAATGTAAATTTTGGTGGACATCACCTTTGTCTGGTTCTCTCATTTTCACTAAAATTAATAGTATTGTGATGGCAGAAGCCCAGGCTATTCCTTAAATTATTGTTCTAGCACACCACAGGCAGGCACAGAAAAGTTCTTTAGAATTTAATTCCAGGCTCATTTCTACCAGACAATTTTAAAAGAAAGAAAAGTTTCCTTTAATTAAAGAAACTGTCTTTAGATTTCATCAACTGCTTACTATTTCTTGCATCACTCAATAAATGGTTGTCTCTGTCCCACAGGCAGCTTTCTCTGCTGCTTTCGGTAAGGCTCAGCTAACAGACTTCTGATGTTTCTAATCTTCCTCAGATATTCTCCTCTATCACTTGTCTCTATGCCCTTGCCTCTTTTCCTCTCTTGTCTAAGGAGGAGCATGCTCATTTCATGACTCACCCTTTCTCCTCTTTCACCTTTCAATCCTGGGAAACCATCTTTTCCTTTTTCTCCCTAAAAGCAGGGAAAAGAAAGCAGGAAATATACATGTTTTGATTTGATTGCATCAGTCCCACTAGAATATTTTACACTTTCATTTGATCTTACCTGTCCTCCACGATGTAGTGCAAGCAATTAAAAACGTAACATTTTGGAGATGGCTTCATAAAATCCACACTATTTTCAAAAGCCAATGAATAGAAATTAAGTTCATGGAAAGGAAAGCACCAATTCTAAATCAATTTTCATGTAGAAGATCCTACTGCCTGATGCAGTTATAAAACCCAGATTTTTTCTAGTTGGACAAGAACAGGAGTTAAGACTCAAAGTGGACATTCGTACTACCAGTTTTGTTTATGTTAAAGATATCTGAGTCATCCATTCACTGGTGCCTACATCTTTATTTTGCCCAGGTAACCTGGTCGCCTGAATGGGAGGTGCTTAACAAGGATGATGTGAATACTCCTCAAAGAGCATACACAAAATGTATTTATCCTGCATTCAAATAGGAGCTATCTGACCTATGCTTCTATGATTTTATACGTAGGGAGAATATATTCTATATCCTATGCTCTACAATACATATAATATAGCAAACTGAACGGTAAGACCTCAGATGATTTTAGATCCTTCTTGCTCACATTCAAGCATGCAGTCAGTTATCAGGAGTACAGGCCTCATTTACATGGCTAAATTTACTGTCAGGCCCCTGATCCGACTATTTCCCAGTATGTAAATGCCTCTGGAGGTCTGGAGCTAGCCAGGGGAAGCAGTAGACACCAGCACTTGGATGGAAGTTAGGCCATCAGAAAATGGTTCAACCATCTGGAGCCTTCTCCAGGGCTCAGTGACAAGGGGAATTGTGATTTTTTGCTGTTATTATTTTTTTTTAATGTTCTTAAATCGGAAGGTATTTCTGAAAGTAAGGCCTAAAGACCACTGTACCCCTTCTACTGCCTCACAAGTCATAACCTCCTGCATTTAGGATAAGCATTCTTCATTAGCACCTCCGCTGCAATTAGGAACAGTCACTAGGCAGTAAAGTACCTTTTTGGAAGGGGTACTTGGTGACCGTGCTGGATGCCAATCAGCTCCTCACCACAGCAATGACACCAAGAGAAAACATCATCTAGGGACACTTGCGACAAGTCCTCCTCGTGCCAATTGACCAAAAAAAACCCAAGCTGTGGCTCAGAGTCACTCACCCGATCTCCTTTTTCTCCTCTCAGTCCAGGTAAACCCTGAGGACCAGGAAGACCTGCTTCACCCTGAAAGTAAGACAAAGAAGTGTGTGAAATCTAGGAAGAGGCATCAAGCATGGCTTCTATTACCAAATGCCATTACTCTCAAATATAATTAAGAAAGAAAAGGCAGAATGGTGGGCCAAACTCTTCTCCCACTCATGTCAGTTAAAAATGCATCAACTCTGCTCCTCAGGGTAGGCTAATCTAGCCACAGTGCCCTCAGGCTGGGAAGGATGAAACCTTGATTTAGCTGTCTATCTCTTTGCATGTCTGATATTAGACTGTGAGTTTTTCGGAACTCATAATGACTGCAGATGTTTTCTTCTTGGTACCTAGTGACACCATGATACATATGGTCTATGCTGTAGGCCAGAACCTGCCCCAGTTTTTTCATGGGATTGATTATAGATGTAGTGTGCTGAGAGAGAATGGGATTAGTTTGATTATCAAAAAATTTCTTATTCTTGGAAAATCATTACTTAAAACAGCAGCTAAGCTCTCTCTTCTTTTGCTGTTACACTGTTAACAGAAAACATGGAATTTAGGACATATTTTCTTCATGCTGCTCTGTAGTAAGACCAAATGAGCGAATAAAGGCACTTTAAAAAATTAAATCTAACTTTTGTTTTCATTTTTAATCACCTGCTGTAGTCTGGAAATACAAAACCTGCACTGTATTAATCTGAATGGTACAGATGTTGCCTGACGAACAGATCTAGAATTTTCTGGATGCACTATTGTACATTTGGATTTCTTTCTGTTTGAACCTTACCTTTGAGTTTCTGCTTTATAATACTTGCTATTGGAGTAATTATGATGTGTGTCATGTGATTTGTTCTAAATATATCAAGTGTTCTCAAATTTAGCTCCAGGTTGACCCAGTTTGTCAGCTGAAAATAACCATGTGGTTTCCTATTTATAATTATTCTGCTATCTGCATTTGTAGTGCAATATTACAGAGGATGTCAGTCATGGACAGGACCCAAATGCACTAAGTGCTGTACAAATACTGAATGAAGAAAAGGTGATCCCCGCTTTAAAGATATTATCTCTGAAGTATGGGAAGAGTCAAAACATTATCATGATATAGGTGCAAGGAGTCTGCAGAAGAAATCAGGTGAGGAACAAGATGCTGTGGTGACTGAGTCTGACTAGGAACACCAGGGTGATGTTTGGAGAGTTCTGAAGACAGTGACATTTGGTGACAGAGGAGTGGTGCTTTATGAGAGCCACTGCAGGATCCTGGCTGATGATGAGATCCCAGAGATCATGAGGACAAACAGAAGGCATAACATTAAAGACAAAAAAAGGAGAATCTGGAGGAAAAATAAAAACATGGGGTGTAACTTTGGCCTCTGGAAAGGTACTGAAGCAAAACGTCAATGAGTTTGTATGAGCTCAAGGACAGAAAGATAATACAAAACAGCCAATGTGAATTTGTTCAAAACTAATCATATCAAACCCATCCAATTCCTTCCCTTGACACGATAACTAAGCAGACAAGAAGGAAGGATTTGTGTGATGTCTCTTGTCATTAGTAAGTCATCGGACACAGGCCAACATGACGTTCTCATTAGCAAACTACAGAAATGCAGCATAGAAGAAGGGTCTCTGGAGGATGGTGTTCAACTGATCGAAGAAACTACATTCACACACCTGTTATTAGCTGTTTCCTGTCAAATTCAGAGGATATATGAAGTAAAGTCCTCTAAGGGTCTGCACTATTCAATATTTTAATTTATGACTGAGGTGACAGAAAAGAGAACATTTATGAAATGCGTGGAGAACACCACGCTGTAGAGAAAGAGGCAAGTGTTTTGGAAGGTGGTGTTAGAATTCAAAACAGCCCTGTGTGGGGAGACAATCCTGATCCAGTGACGATGCTTTGCTCGGGGGTCTGGCCCTTTGTTGCACTGGGCCTGAGTTGTCCGGCAACTGCAAGCCCAGCAGTTTGTTTGCCCAGCAGTGAAACGACATCGCTGGGCAGGAACCACCGAGGAAGGGTACAGAAACCAGTCCGTGAGAGCCCAAGGCAAGTGCTCCTGAGGAACGGCTGGCCCGTGCCATGGTGATCTCCCCTTACTTGGGACACCAGGTAAGGATACTTTCCTGGGAATTGAGTGATACCTGTTAGGTAGATTATAAGGAATTTTGGAATATAAGCAGAATAGTCCCCACTAGCAGGGTGGTGTAATTGTTATCCGCTTAATAAGTGCCTTATCCCAATAAACCTCACTTTGCACCTCGGACTCGGAACCATATTCCTTCAAGGGATAGATAGCATCAGGGAGTCTGATCGCGACACCCTGACAAATAGGAGCAATGGTCAGCAATTCCTAAAATGTAAGGGTCATGGAGAGACTGCCACAGCTTATGGAAAGCTGCTATATGAGACTCCTCATGGACAGCTTCTTCCCTTACTCCCTCTAAGTCCAGTTTATGGTGCATGTTCTGCTTTATTGCACAAGACAACATGGGAGCAGAGGTCATGACCATTCTCCCATCTCATCTTTACAGCAGAAGATTGGACTGACACCAGTAAGAGTAAGAGAAGACTGAGGCTCTGAGACTTTTCCATTGCTGGCGTATGCTCTGTACCCCAAAATCCTAAGATGTATGCCAAAGATACAAGACTGTCTCATACAGATTTATCTTTCTACATATTTTCATACTACAGTTGAAAAGTTGGCACGCGGATTACAATGTTAACATCTATGGTTAGTGGTCCTGACTGGACTCTAGACAGCTGTGTCCCTTAAGAAATCACAGGACATTTCCCTGGTTCTTCGCTGGGTTCAGCAGTTGCCTGCTGAAACCCAAATCCCAATACAGAAAGACTAAGATAACTGGGTAACTTCTAACAGTCATCTGGGGTTATCTCCTGGCAAGCATTTACAACTTAGAAATGACAGCACCACCCCTTGCATCACATAGTTACAAATAAGTTCCTCATCTTCTAGAACCAGTACCCTGGGTTAACATGAGGTGTGAAGGAAAACAAGCACTTTTAAGCCACTCTGCCTTCCTTTTCTTCCCTAACCACCAGGAACAAGATAATTGAATTTTCCAGGATACAAAGAAAAGTTGGATTTAGCATATTTTTGTTCTGGAATTTTTGCATTACTCTGTCCAACCCTGAGTCTCATCCACTCATCTATTGTATATTCAATCGCAGATGCAAATGACATGCACAGATCTTGTTATTAGCAAATGGCTTTGTTATTGCGTGGGGTCACTTTATATTGCTCTGATAGATAGGCCTCACTACTAGGACTATTTTTCCTGCTCACCTGCTCACCAGGTTGGCCACGGCTCCCTGGTTCACCCTGGAAAAACAAAAGCAAAACTTTAACTTTGCAAGGACCTGACCTGTTGTAAGAACATTTTCTCATTAGTAAAGTGTGTCCCCTGTTGTCCTGGCCCATGTTGTTCTACCTACTTCTCATAAGGCACTGAAATTGCCTTCTTCATGGCTTGGGAACCCAGACCACAGGGAGCCAACACAAAGGCCAGGTCAGATCTCCCTACGCATGTAGACTTGAGAGAGGAGCATCAAACAGGGTTTGGTACTTTGGAACACCATGAACTCTGAAAGGCAATGAGCCGCATCTGCTTATCCTCTTATGCCTCCAAATTCGGAGGAATCTTACTCTCCTGACTTCAGTATAAGACCTTCCCAAATCACACCTTGATTGACTCAATGGTTACAGCAAACTATGAAATAAAATTCCTTACCTTAGAGCCAGCTTTTCCAGGAAAGCCTTCCTCACCCTTTTCACCCTGTTCTCCCTGCAGGGGACACAAGAAGTTAATATACAAACTCCTCTGGTAGTGCAGCATGTTTGCAGGCAACGGCGAGGAATATTTTGACTCAGATCCTCAGTATCAGCCTGAGGATGTAAATGAAGCCATGTGAGAATATGTTTCCTGGAATGTTTTCCATTCTAGTGCTGTTCGCAATCACATCTCCAGCACCGATCACCCCACTGCAATATTTCTGCAATAACACAAAGTCAGCCACTGTTACATTAAAGATGTCCATAGTGAATTACCTGAAAAACAAAACCTCCATTCAGTTTCTTCAAATTATGTGTGGTTAGAAAGTCTGTGTTATTTCTGTTAAGGAAAATAAATAATTGTGGGATTGGGACCTTGGCCACTGGGCCTCTTAGGTAAATACTTCGAAACTGATCTTTCAGTGTGGATGATGTCAGCATGGAGAGCAGAGACTGCAGTGGGTTAAGAGCTGAAACTTGCTACATAGCTGGGAAGTGCAGTAGGTATTACACTGGGCTGTAGATAAAATCCAAAGTTTGTATAGCCTCAGAAATTTGTTAAAGGGTCCAAATTCCTCACCTTTATTCATCAATAAATGGGAGCTGGGGAGTCTGCTAGACCTGGGGAGTCAAGCAGTCAGTGTACTCGGTTGAAAGAGGCAAGAATAAATGTAGTGTGTTATTGGAACAAGTAGGGGCCATAGTGCTCAAGTACCAGAGACAAGAAACCACTCCCAACGCAAACCAAGGCAGTAGATAGTTAAGAGGTGTTGTCCGTATTCCAATATAGTGTCATCATCCCCAAAGCCTAGCTTAGCCTTCATAGTCAAAATATGGCACATTTATTTGACACTTATTTACATAGTCATGGCAAGTCAACCAGAGTGTCTCCTACCTCTAAATCTCCTATCTCCCTTCTCCCACTGCAGAGACAGCACAGGAGACAACTCTTCCCAGTCTGTCATTTGTAGAACCTTTCAAATGGGGCATAAGTAGTAGGAAATAATGAAGAACTGTCTTTCTGCCACACAGACCTACAGAAGCCTTAGGGGGATGGCATCTCTTCTTTCCAGCCCTTCAAGGAGGAGGAGCCTGTGACACGCCTTTGGAGCCTGTGACATTTTTTTCTTCTTCTTTGTGCCTTGGACACAAGCCTTGACTGGCCATTGTCACTGGCTTTCCTGAGTGACAGTAGAAGCTTCTCTGTTTCCAACTCTCAGCTGTGTTTGCCAAATAGGATGCAGTAGTTGAAGACTGGAAGATGATCTCTCATCCCTGCTGTATTTACAACCAGTTCCATCTTCATAATGACTCTGTACAGTGCAGTCACACCAGCTGACTTGGCCCTGGAGCTTCATTGGTGGCTCAGTGATGTGGGATTGGTGAGGTGTGCTTGGCTCTGGAGATCTCCGTCCCTTCCTGCTCACACATGCTGTCTCACCCAGAATAAGCTGCCCGGGCAAGTAGCTTAATACCAGTTTATGCGGTGTCACTTACCTTTTGACCGGGAAGCCCAGGAAGCCCATTTAATCCATCTTTGCCAGGCAACCCCTAAATAAGAGAAAATCATAAGCTGTAAGCACCTGTTCTTTAAATCATTAACAGCAAGTTCAGCATAAGCACGCTCAGTTCGTCCCTCTTGCCACTGACCTAAGTTTAAGAAAAGAAGAGCCACCTCATGCATTTTGTTTTGACTTTTTCCCTACTGTGACTCAAAATATACTAAAGTTCTCACAATGCACATATCTGCTCGGCCCTTTTTCCAGTGTCCCAGTTTTGGTGAACGACCACTGGATGTCAGTGTTGTTACAGAGAAACAACAGAGATTCTATGCACTGTGGATTCTTAAATAACTTTTAAAATTACATTTTTGTTTATCATTCTCTGTAAGTCTCTACTACCTGTAGCTATAAAGATTTTTTAAAGTCTGTTTCTCCTTTTAAATATTGGTAATTTCTTATACAATACATAGACTCCTAAAATTTAATTATACAATACATAGTTACAGAATTGTTCAGCAAGATAAGAATTAAAATCACTTCCTCTAATGCATTTAAAATGGCGAGAAAAAGTTTTGTCCCCTTGATGAGTGTCGATCAACCCCCAAACATTGCAGGTTGTAGGTGGCACTTCTTAATACTAAGTATTTAATAATTAACCTTTCTTGACTTAACAGCCAACAGAAATTGCTGTGCTCTGCTAAATTTGAGATTTTAATTTCAGTTCTTTGGCCTAATTCAGGAAACTCCAGGTTTGGAAGAAAAATATCTTGTCAAATGCAAAATGACTTTTGAAAGGCATCCTACAAAGAAAACATCATGGTTCCAGTGTGTAGGAATAGTAGAGCTGCATCTGGTAAAATTCTTGTTTGTAAAAGGTGTCAGATGCTAATGTCTTCATTAAAGGCAGACAGTGTTGGAGCCCACATTAAAACTCTGCGTGCACATAAATTGCAGGAAAGAAGGCAAAGACTTGAGAATGAAAGTATCTGAAGTCAAGGAGAGCATGGAAGCAAAGGAAGCAGTTCCTCAACACTTACAGCTGGTCCCGGTGGTCCGGTTTTACCAGAAACTCCAATTTCTCCTGGCAGTCCCTGAAAAATGAAATCAGAAGAAAAAAAAAAAAATCAGTATTTTCTGTCCTTTCAATTTAAATGCAATTTTCCCTTCCATGGCAGTCAGGTCTCTGCTGTAAGGAGTCCTATAAACATTGACTTATCCCCAGGTAGCGTGAATGTGGTTCCAATGCTTGGCACAGAGCAGCTGTCCTCTAGGACCAGCTGTGGCTTTTCAGTGAGAAAATATAAGAGAAAACACACATTGCCAGAGGCCCTGACTCAGTTCCCACTGAAACCTATCACCTAAAATTCTCCCCAGCTGTTTTTTTCTTCTCCTTAATACAAAACAAAAAAAAAACCCAAGCTTGTTTTCTTACTGGTGATCCAGGTGGTCCAGAGGGTCCAGCAATGCCTGGGGGCCCTGGAGGTCCCTGTAAGAGAAGAAGCAAAATCAGTTTATCAAACTCTCTGATAGTGGCTGAAAGCCTCAGGTCCTTCCCTGTGCAGTCAGGGTCCTGTTCGAAACGGGCAAAAGCACTGAGCTTTATTTCAATCACTTCTACCAAAAAAAAAGCCAGATGCCAAACTAAGCTCCAAGGGAACCATGCTCATGAGCACAACAGGATCTTCTGCTTAAGCCACTAATTATTATTGCTAAAAGATGAGCTCCATCCTCCACTCCAGTACAAGAGATGCAAGAGTTGAAGGCCATCAATGGTAACATACAACACAAAGCTTGTCCAGTGGGATCCCTTGCAGCATCCAGCCTAATTTAATCTTGATTAACGTAGTTTCAAACTGAACAATTTACCTTTGCTAAAAGATCTCTGAAGTAACTGATTAATAGAACTGGCTTGTGGTTTAGACTTTTTTTTTTTGAGGGGTGGGGGTAAAAATATAAATCCAAGAGTATGGAGAAACAATGTAGTGGATCAGCTGTTTTAAAACAAATGCCACCATTTTAGTGCTCTACATGAACCTTGTTGATAGTAAAAGGTCCTCACAAACTCATACTTCAATGCACACATTCTGTTGGAAATACCCTAAGAATCTGTCTTACTCACCTCGCTGCAACAGCTGTTTCTCTTAGGGAAAATATCCTCTCAATAGCCATCCAATTTTCAGAGGGATTTATTTTTGTGTATTGAGCAAATTGTTAAATTTGGCTTCCTAGCTGAGAAATTTGTTTCCATACTTGACAGATCTTAACAGGTTGCCTGAGATGCAGAGGTGTTTGTTACTTCCAGCTTCTACTGTAGACAAGATAAGATTTCTCCTGTGCTCAGAATGAAGCATGTGTTTGTTTATTTTTTGGATCATAGAAACTTAGAATCATTAAGGTTGGAAAAGACCTCTAAGATCATCGAGTCCAACCGTCAACCCAACACCCCCATGCCCACTAAACCATGTCCCTAAGCACCTCATCTACACGTCTTTTAAATACTTCCAGCGATGGTGATTCCACCACTTCCCTGGGCAGCCTGTTCCAAGGCCTGACCACTCTTTCAGTAAAGAATTTTTTCCTAACGTCCAGCCTAAACCTCCCTTGATGCAACTTCAGGCCATTTCCTCTCGTCCTATCGCTGGTTACTTGGGAGAAGAGACCAACACCCACCTCACTACAATCTCCTTTCAGAATCAGGACCTAAGCAAACAACCTGAAGATGGATGTGAGAAATGGATATATGACTGAGTTGAAATTTTACCCTGGCTGTCTCTTTCTGTCTTTTCAACATGATGATTTCATGCATTTTCAGTTTTCAGCATAGGGGGAGTTCTGGTGTGCTTGTACTTAAAAAAAAAAAAAACAAAACAACAAACAACAAAAAACCACCTCCCTGCCCAAACCCTATGTAAAGAACTGAAACTAAGCAACTGATACAAGATAGAAAATGGCCAGTCAGCATTTTCTCTGCTAGTCCTGTATCACCATTCAATATCACAAAGTACAGCTTTTGTGATTATGGTGTTATGAGTCATGGATCAATATTAGCATTTCACATTTAAGGAAAAACATAGCTGAAGGGAAGAAAACAGTATAAAAGAGTGAAGACAAGGAATTATTTGTGCCATGGTTTGACAGAGAAGGTAGCAGATAAGCCGTCTTTTTAGAATATGCTTGTAAAATTCAGCCAGAAGAGAAGACAGCCTCTCACCAATAGATGGGGCAAAGCGACCAAAAAAGGGACCTGCAGATGCACTTGCCTCCCATGATCTGCTTTCATTGCAACTCAGAACAGACAAGGACCAACATTAGCATTTGTAGAGTGCCTCAAATGTGAGCACAACTAAAAAATCACCAGAAATATGTGCCTTGGGATGCACTGACGCTGTTGACATAATTCCCAGGGAGCCCGGCTTCTGCAGACATTGGTTCAGCTGCTATTCCAGGAAGGTCCTGCAGTTAGGGAGCTCTAGTCCCATCAAGAGACATCTGGTCAAGACCACTCATCACTTAAAAAAGACTTCACCATTCAAATAAAAGAATCAACAGTCCAAATTAGCCCAACACAAGAGAAAATACAGCACTGCGGACACAACTGGATGAAGTGACCTTAGACGCCAGGGACCTGGAAGTTCTGCTTGGCCCTACTCCACCTCTACAAGGATGGAATTGTGAGAGGCCCTGCTGAAGGTATGGGCTCCATGAAGGGGCTTCCATGAAGAGCGGGTGCAGTACTGGGAAAGAAGGCAAAGGCACCTTTAGAAAAACAACAACAAACCCATTCAGTGACAGAGTGCAGGAAAGAAAGTGCAAAATTTACCTTTGCAGACTTTCATTGCCAATTCTGTTGGTTCCTCCCTAATAGCCTAATTTTGTTCTCTCTCTGTGCCAGTAACTGAACCACCTCCCACCATCAAACACATATTCTCCATGGCTCTACAACAGGGAGCTTCTATCAAGAAGTGAAAAAACCCAGCCAGGACCCCGCCTCAGCCCAAGCATCCCCAGGTATGATACAGGTTACCCCAGTGCAGACAGGGGTCAATCTGACCTAAAAGCAAAGTTTCACTCAAACATCTGTCAGCAACCAGCATAATCCCTGAAACATGAGGTCCTACAGCCTCCTCCTTCCAACTCTTTTTCCTGGTAACTCTTGATACTCTCACTATCCAAGACAATTTCTAATTATTCTCTTAAACTTTCTATATTCTGGACCACAATAACCTTATGCAACCGTAAGTCTTGAAATAGAAGCACAATGTTCCTTACCCTAAATTGCCACTTATAATTCTGTTTCATCACTCTCCATCAGAGCAATCATCTGGGACATCACGCCTAAGACTGGTTTACTCAGGTAGCTTCACCACATGTTGCACCAACAAATGTTGGTCCACCCGCTAATGGAAAGCTCTTCTGATAAAAGCCTCTCTGAGATGGACGTAGAAAGAACAGTTTTATGTAATGACCACCTGTACCCCTGGGAGATGCACAGGATGCTGACAGCCTGCTCCAGCTGGCTGCGTACACCAGTACATCTACTGTCCTACTGGATTTCTTGCTTTCTGCAGCCTGGGCTACAGCAAGTGACTGGGACACAGAGAAATAAAATGGCATGATCACATGAAAGTTGCAGAAATAATCATACATGTCCTTTATGGAGCCCTCCCTTTTGCTACTGTCCAGAGCAAATCCATTTCACTTGTACATAAATTTCTGTTATTGTAGCCCTTCTCCTGACTTCTGAGTGTATTTCAGAGCAAGGACTATTCTTTCTAAGTATTTAGAAAAGACCAAACTGACAGAATTTATTTGTGATTAAAAAAAAACCATAAAGAACAGTGACAGGACAGCTTGTAATGCTTAACCCCAAAATATCACGCCATCTGTTTTCTTTCCTTCCCTTTTTTAACTGAATCCAGACTAAAGTACCTGATCACCTTTTTCAGAGACCATTTGACGAATTACAGGTAAGAGTCCCTGTCCCAAATCCAGTGTTGTCCTTTTAAAACGCTGATCTAGAAGAAAATAATCATGGAGTGGTTGGTTTTTTGGTTTTCGGGGTTTTTTTTTTTTTTTTTGGCTGGTAAAGACTGTGATATGTGCCTCCTAGATGCTGAAGCAAAAACTGATGTATGAAAACTTTATTCTAAAACAGGACTACACAAACTCCGTTTGGAAAACAAATGCAAAACATGGATCTTTTATCAAAATGTTTAAATCAAAGTATTTTCAAACTGTTGTTTTGAAACAAAAAGATTTCAAATGTTCGTTAAAATCCAGATAGTGTGTAGAGGTGTGTTTGTCGTGGGGTGGGACATCTTTAAAAACATTGAAGGGGGGATTTTTTCAGGTTTGTGTTTCATCCAGCTCCATTCCTTAGCGAACGTAATGCAGGGACAGTTCTCAGGAAAGAAATCTGATGCTCTGCATATTGGAGGAACAGCTGAGCCTGTCCTCCAGGATCCACTAAAGGATGCTCTCCTCTTCCAGTGTGTACTTTGCTGCAAGACAGGCTGGGAAAGGCAAAGCTATTAAGATTTAGGTCTGGCACTCCCTAAGGAAGCTCTGAAAAGGAACAAAAACCTTTGTCTCTGACTATATCAGTAGGCTGCTTGGCCTAAATCTCTTTTCCATGAAAGAAGGGATGGCTATGTTTTAGACGGAAGTGAATAAATGCCATTCCAAGAGGGAAACTGAAGTCTGATGGCTTCTCCAGATATCTGTCTCTGGAGGCAAAGCTTGCACAGACATATTTTCTGTATATTATTCCATGCCAATGACTGGATTCTCCTACGCTATGAGAAAGACGTAGATAAGCCCTTAACCCATGTTCAAAACAGACTGTAGTCTGGGCTTGTTCGGCAGTGTGAATGAGAAGAACCTCCAGGACATGCAGGAGCATCCTGTCTGCTGCCACAATGATAGCAAAATGCACCACTACGGTGCTGACAGCCTTTTCCCCTCCAGTGTCTGTGCTTGTCTCTGCTTCAAAACCAATTACTCACTGAAATTTCACCTCTCAGAAAGTCCCCACAGACCCTTCCTGTTGGCTTTGCACTGTCTCCCCTTTATTTCTACTTCTGTCCCATCAGAAATGAAGCTATTGCAGTTAGTTTTGTGGAGCAGTCTATGTGTTTCACTATGTCCCTTGATACTCCAGCTCTCCATTTCTCCTCTGAGGCATCTGAGTGGGTTCTGGGATCAGCTCCTCAAATCTGCTCTTCATTTTTCACCCCAGGCACTACACTATCCACCAGCACAACTACAGTGAACTATTTTCAGTAATGCTGCATTAGAGCACCACATTGCTCTCTCTGATCAAATCCTGCCTTACAAACCAAGACAAAGATAAGAGGATATAGAAAAAGGCTGTTGCTGATGACAATGAAAACCAAAAGCCTAAAGAGCCGAGAGAGCAGAGCATTTACCTATGATGCATGCTCTATAGTCAGCTTCAGTGATAGTGCCGTAATTCATAAGCGGATGAGGTCTCCAGTTATTTCACCAGGTGGCATTGTAATTGGAGTACCAACATTATTTTTAAAAATAAAGGTTTTTTTCAACAAAAATTCTCTGAACTGTCTTTCCAGCTCTGTAAAAGTACTGAATAAAGTTGACTTTGTACATAGCAGTCTCTCCAGGAGAATTTCTAGCTTCCAGTGAAAGGCAGTATTTGTTTAATTGAAAGGCAGTATTTGTTTAATTTCATCACTTAGTGTAAGATATGGACATCATCTCTTTTGTCTACAGAGGAAGATTTATTTCCCTGTGTTCACTTTGAGTTGGTTTACTGAGTCAGTGCAGCAAATGAGAAAAACAACAAAAAAACCTCCCTTACGGTCTTTTGTTGTTTTTCACTTTGAGTTGGTTTACTGAGTCAGTGCAGCAAATGAGAAAAACAACAAAAAAACCTCCCTTACGGTCTTTTGCTTCAGTACTATTAGTGATCTGCACAGGTGAAGACTTTTTTATTCTTTATTTTCGTTGAAGATATAGATCTTATTAAAGATAGCTCTGAGCAATATCTTCCAATTTCGACAGCACTGGCAGTTTGAATTCAATCTGAGCTTTGCAGCTGGGGCCTATATCCTTTTCTTACATTCTGCAGTATTAACTTGCATTATAAAAAGGATGTTAAGGACACCATGCATTTCAGAGGATATAATTTATTTCCTGAATTACTTAAGAAAGCTTGAGCTCACACCCTGCGGACAAGTCTATACTAATTAAATCACTGCCAGCCATGACCATAAAAGGTACAGCTTGTACAGGTCTTCCTCGCAGGTCTTGGTTATACCACCAGGTTATCTAGCGTAAGGCAAACCTCAATAACAGCCCAGAGATATTGCAAGTGTGAGGTATGGCGTTTTTGTTTAAAACTCAAAGAGTTTTGACTTATTTTGCTATCTCACAGGTGGACAGCATGTACCTGCTCAGCCCAGGGAATCTAGAGAGTGGCTTTGTGGACCATTTGTAGGTATTTGCTTTAGGAGACCTTCAGGCTCCAATGATGATATTAACTGGATCTTCCTCAACAGCTCAGACACCTGCACCCCATCCTTAACCCAACAAGAGCTTGCATTCGGAGCAGAATCCCAGCCCTGGTAATTCAGTGACACAGCTCGGTTAGCACTGGGACATCAGCTCCCCTCTCTGCTGAGCCTGCAAACACATCCTTCATGGCTCACTTAGTGTACACTGCCTAACTGCAGATCTCCTTGCTCCTCAGGATACTCCTCAAGCCTAGAAAAACATTTGCAAAGGTACCTCATCAACTGCCTTCAGCCCCTTCTCTGAACTCTTCCTATCAACAGATGATGGGATAGAAAAGGTATACCGAGATCTGGGGCGACCATGGAGAAATGCACAGCCTCGTTGTTTCCCGTGCTTGGTACCCATCCATCTATTTCAACTGAAAGCGCTTTACAGAAATGCTCATTTTTCAGTCTGCATTTGAACAGCCTACTGCAATAGAAGTTTGGCCCATGATTAAGGTTCCTGGAAACTAAAATAGTACAAATAAATAATAACAACATAAACACATTATGACTTTAGATGTCTGTGTCCTTACTGCAGAAAAATCATTCATATCCAGAGGAGAAATAAGACCCAGAGTGTCTACTCCATGGCTTAATGATGTTGCAAGATGCACCATTTCTAAAGCTCACTGGAAAATAAATGCTCATTTTTGGGAGTGCTGACTGGACATGGAACAAATAAGCAAATGGACTGGGTCACCACCACAGCTGATCTAGAAGGAAAAAAACATTTAAAAATCTTTCTGGATTAAAATTTAGTTTGTGTTGGTGTGTGCAAGGAGAAAGGCAAAACTAGGGCTACCCTACTGTCACAAAACATCCCCAGGCTAGCTGAGAAGTTGCCTCCTAGATGCTGCTTCAGGATTTGACACTTAAATTAACTTTCAAATGTGAGCACACCCAGTCAATGGTCCTTGAGAGTCGGACTGACATCATCGCAGCTGTGGTTCATCACTGGATCTGTGGACCCTGCTCCAGAGTAGCTCTCAGGCTGGTTCCCTTGCACAGCTACCTGATCCTTCTGTGGCTTCTCAGTTCGACTGAGCATGACAGCAACTGTTTTCTTGACAAAGCCCAACAATAACTTCAGATGGTCTTTTCTACATCTTTCAGCAACAATGTGCCTTCTAAAGCTCCTATATCAGCTCCTTCCTTTTGCCCATACAGCTATCAACGGAGGGAATCAGGTCAGAAAACAAAAGTATATTTAAATTTAAAATAGCAGAGGAAAAGGAATTATTTTAGTGTCCTAATCTAGTTTATGTATGGCTAACTCAATTCAGTTGGCCCTTAATGCCATGAAGATGAGATAGCACAGGAACAGGTGACACAGACTTCCATACATGACTTGGAAGAATAACCATATAACTATAGCATAAGAAAACTATTTTTCTTCTTGGGTATTTTTGGGGCAGTCTGATTAAGAAAAAAAAAAAATGCTGATAAAGTGCTTAAAAGATCTAATCTCACAAAAAGTGCTGCTAAGCTGAAAAGTAGTTTTGTCACAAACGGAATGTAAGCACTTTCTCCAAACAGAAGTATGTAAATCTGCAGTAATATGTCTAGAACAGAGTGCCACTGCAGGAATAGGAACAATATTTTTCCATTCTTACAATTAGCTTGCAGGAACAGTCAATTTAAGTATCCCTCAATGGGGCTACCATTATATGTGGTTTTAATTAACATAAAATTTGCTAACTTTATTTAGTCTGTGTGGAAAGGAAAATTACTTAATGCTATGTCAGCAATTTTCTCAGATACATTCATAAAATCGCTAACACATGCTTTTTTTTTTTTTTTAAAGTTGCAGGGAACTTGAGCTGAGCAAGTGTGACGTTGTTTGGATGGATAGTGTCAAATATCTTAGAAATAATGCATGGTGCAAAATCTTTCCCCAAAAGCAAGGAAAATCCTCTCCCAATTGTTCAGAAGGTTTGGGGGGACCTTTTAATGTTATCCAATGGAAAAAAAAAAAACAAACAACCAAACAAAAACAACAAAATCTTTTAAATCCATTAGAATTACTGTCTTCATTCCTCTTCATAGAATCATAGAATCATAGAATCATTAAGGTTGGAAAAGACCTCTAAGGTCATCGAGTCCAACCGTCAACCCAACACCCCCTATGCCCACTAAACCATGTCCTTGAGCACCTCATCTATACGTCTTTTAAATACCTCCAGGGATGGTGATTCCACCACTTCCCTGGGCAGCCTGTTCCAAGGCCTGACCACTCTTTCAGTAAAGAATTTTTTCCTAACGTCCAGCTGAAAGCTGCTGATTAAATACTTGCAAACTAGATACTGTACCAAGGGAAAAAATCTTAAAAATATGTAAACCAGTATCAAGTGGTGTTTTGCAGGGCAAGGTTCCCAGCTGGACAGAAGGGCCCTCACCTGCACAGGGTCGCAAACCCTTGGATTGCCTCTCTGACATCCTCCACAGACATGTGGACAGCTCATGACAAAACGTCTGCCACAGAATCCATTTTTAAATTGCGTTTCCTGGTTACAAGGGCATAGCTTGCCAGAGGAAATAAATGAAAAATCATCATCTACTGTCTAGCAGTGTGCTGTTTGCTGCAATACAACACCAACAGCTGTAGTAATGGAGGCTCTTCATTCCTGCCCAAAACTTAACCGATTATTGAAGCAAAATCCCAAAGCCAAAGACCCAGTTCGTTAATTTATTATGGAAAAGGGAATGAATGAAATGTTCAGTATCATCCTGAGCGGTCAGCTTAAAGTGAGGTTGCATCTTTCCTGCTTGAGGACATTCCCGCAGATATTTTTCTTATTGCAGGGGTGACCCTACAAAGTGACTCAGGTCAACTGAATTTGGCTACAAAGTTAGCAAGAAACCAAACCAGAGGCAAGCGTCAGTGTTATTATAATACAGGACAGAATGGGCTGATCCAAGGTGGAGCCAAATCCTCTCTGACGATTCTTAACATACACAGCACTACTTTGTCTTTATGATGTTACAGATGGTGCAATTTGGAGCACTAAGTTGCCAAAAGCTTTAAAAAATAAGGAGCTAAGGGATCATTAACTTAAGACGTCCTTCCTCACAGGGAGAATAAACATTTAGTTTTAAGCCCCTGTCTCTACCTTCCTCAATAAGCCAACACCTATCCCTCTATAACAAGTAGAAATGTGAATATCAAAGCCACAAAAACAGTCTTGTGCTCAAAGAAGTGTGCTTTCTGAATAGCAAATACCTTTTAAACTGCTTCTTCCCTCAAGACTGCAGCACAGGAAGTATATCTGCAATTGCCAATTCACACAGCCAACAATTAGTTGAGACGCTGTCCTAAATATTATAAAACACAAATCATTGCTTTCCCTCTGGAACGATACTGCTCTATGCACAAGCAATGGGGAAATCACATATAAAACACCTCCTTATGTCCCTGTTTAAAGATGCTGAAAAACTGTAGAATGTAATTGCTGCCAGACAGGCAGACTTCTCTCAATCACAACAGGATAAATTAGTTCGGCTCTTAAAGGAGAAACACCAACTTCAAAGACGATGCAGATGAGAAGAGAACAAGGTCACGGCATTCTGCATTGTGGTTCGGGGTCACCTGTTGCCATAAAATATGTTTTTCCACATATTATATGAAAATGAAGAAATCATCACTTACCTGAGGGCCAATCAGCCCATTGATTCCTGGGAATCCAGGTTCTCCCTTTTTACCCTGTGTGTTCAACAGAAAAGAATATATTAGACACCAGGGCAAAGACTACTACTGGCTTTCCAAAGTCTTTCACCCCCAAACTGGAAAATCACCATAATGTGGGTACACAAAACACAAAGGCTAGAAATGAAGGCAGCAGACACCGTTTGGATGTAACACTCCAGTTGTCTTTGACAGGTCTGTATCTCTCCGGATTGTGATAATAGCCCCCACAGAGGAGGGTTGGTCTCATGCACGTCTTGGCATCTCTTACACTCTGCAGTCCCACCTGGGTGCTGCCCACAGAGGGTCAGAGAAGTCACAGTGCTGAGATGCAGCCGAGGGAGGTGCCATGTGTAGACACGTGCTGAGAGGCACTTTCCTTTCTACAGTCCAGCCCTTCACCCCTCCCCAGCAAAGCCAAGCAATGTCCCTTGTCTTCCGTGCACTGTCTCATGCATTAAAACAGAAAATAGTTAAGAACTCTGGTGCATGGAGGAATATAAAAGATTCACAATCTCTAAGCCAGAAAACAGGAATCCAGCGGGCATTTCTAACTAGAGTTGGCATTACCACCAAGAGACAGAGCTCTTTCACTCCTCTGCAAGCAAAAAAAGATTTCTCCAGGGGAACCAGAGAGCTTCACTGGTGCAAGGGAAGGAAAAGCCAGGACCTGGATTATACCCTAGAGACAAGTTCACATACATGGATGCTGTGGCACCTGTGTTCCCCATAGGTTTGACCTCCAATAGTTCACAAGGAAAAAGTCCTCCATAAGGAAAAAAGAGGAATAAAGGATGTAGTAAGGATGCCTGAAGCACTGGAGTGAAGGCAGAGGTTGGATTTGTTTCTGAACTCAAAGATGACTTGCTGTGTTACTCTGGGTAAGTCACATATTTTGTGGCTCAGCTTTACTGTAAAAATAATCTATCCTTCCCTGGCATGTAATAGACACTGAATCATTAATACTTCTGAGGTTTATAATATACTAGCAGGTCATATAAATATCTGAGAGACGAAGTGATTTTTCCCCGCCTCATTTCTACTTCTCACCCAAACAAATTTTCTTGTTAGAAGATATTATAATAAACTAAGCAAGTCTCATGTCACTGGTGATGTGATTGGTCATACAGAAATATGAGTCAGATATATAATTTTCCCTTTATTTTTATTTATTGAAATACATCCAGAAACAATTTATATAATTCCTGCTAAGTTAAATGAGTGAAAAAACTAAAAACATCACAAACAAACAAAGTTTTCATCATGTTTTCCCCAGTTTTGACTGATTTTCATTAGCTGGTGTGACAGAATCTGATCTTCTCCTTATTTTTCTCATAACAAAAAAAGCAGCTGTTACAGATAGAAGAATTTAATAAGAAAATTAAAGGGGTGATTATAAGGTCCTTGGGTATCAGAAGACATACGTAGTCATTTCCAGGAAATGATTTTTTTTCCGTTTCCCTAATACCAATAAAAATCTGCATTATATACTCAAGTACATGTACTATTCATGAGTGCTCCTTCTACTTTTTCAAAATCCATCACTTCTTTGCTTGTCAAAGCCAAAAAGAGCCCATTTTTAACCTGAAGGACTCATGTCACTGCATGATTCAACACATGTTTTCTAGTTAAAGATGTTCTTTTTGCCAACTGCCAAGGCGACCATGCAAGGGACACCGTTAAAATACTCATTTAGATAAATAAATAAGCTTATAAATAGAGCATACAGGGTGTGGTGCGTGGGGCCAGACGTGGGAGATGAGCATGACTGCCTGCCACCTCCAGCTTCCTATCGACGTGGGAGCCGTGCGTTGAGGTGGCTGGTTCCACAGGTACAACACCGAGGCCAGCATCCCACACAGTGTAACCGATTTCTTCACATCCCACCAACCTCGTTGGTCTGGGCATAATTATCACCCACCTTATACCTCCCCTTGCAATGTTTTTGTATCTTCTTAGACTTTAATTCAGAGACTGCATTAAAGGCAGGAATCTGATACACTTTTGATAACCCTTTGAAGGAGCAGAATGGAATTAGCTCCCTAAGTAGTCACCCAGATATCGCAAGTTGGAGAGCATGAACACACGCTGTTGTGTACTTTATACAAAACCATAATGGGTGATACATACATTAGTGTTCAGGGCAACAAAACCCCAGGGAGCCTTGTAACCTTGCAAGTGAAGAGATGCAAGTAGTACACACAGGCCTGACTTTGGAGGTCCACAAGGGTGTGGCTTTAGCAGCTTTAGAGCTTAAGGATATTATCTGAACTGCTGCTTTTTGGAAACTTGGTCCCACCTGTAAAATATTACTTGGGGAACCTGAGGAAGGTTGTAGCAGCACCACCTTCTCCCCAAACCCATCTCAAAAGCTGAGAAGGCGGAGGAAAGACATATTTTGCCTCCTGTGATAAGTATACACTGATTGTTCTGTTTCCTTACTGATGGCCGGGCACGCTAATCTGTGCAGCAATGAGAGATGTGAAAGGAACCTATCCTTTCCTTGGGTATAGTGCTGAGAAACTTCGGTGCTTTTCAAAACACTGAGAAACTCCTTAAAGCAGCGTATAATTATATTGACAGAGAGGCTGACAGTGTAATTTAGCATTGTGAAGGGGACATTTTGGCCACTCAGAGTTTAGCCAAAATCAAACTACAACAGATTTGCTCCATAATATAAAGGTGTGTCTGTCTATAAAGTACAGAAACACTTGCTGGGAGAAATTATATCTATGAAAACAAAGCTAAGCGAAATGTCACATCATAATAATATGACAGAGAAAACCAGCCATTATGCTCTGTTACTTATAGTAAGAATCAGCTAAGTGTGTAAGAATGTGTACCCTTCGACTATATGAAATAGATGTTGTTTTCCTTCGTCAGCAATTTGAACAATAGCACAGTTAAAAATGTGTGGTTTATTGGAAATGGATATATTTACCTCACTAACAATTACAGTTTCACTCTGGATTTAATCTATGCCATCAATCTTTTTTTCCTTCTTTTTTTCATTTGCTTACATTCCGATTTCTGCACGGTGAGCTTTGCCAGGGCAGGCAATGTCATCTGAACATTTCAAGCACCCACAAATATATATGAACACAACTATCCATCGGAAAGATCTCTATCATATAGAAGACAGGAAACCAGGAGAAAATGTTGGCTCCCCTCTGCTAGAGGGGAAATTCTGAAAGGTATCATAGCCCAAGACTGTTTCTCATCTTGCTGTCCAATAGCCAGAATAGCCATATATTTTCATAGCATGTTTTTCACTGAGATTTGGCCCCAGGAACAGAAGTGGATTTGGTACCATGTACGTGGGAAGCATCCTTAACTGTGAATGGACATGACTATTAACATAAATGCCAACTATTTCCTCTGTAAGCTAGATGAGATACTAGGATTACCCCTTTCAGACCTGTCCTTTAACCTCTACTTTACTAGAGAGGCCAGAAGAAATCCAGCAGTGTTAATCAATGTTTGAGCTCCGTGAAGGCACCAGCCTTTTACAGTCTCCATATGTATTAGATAATGACAGTAAATTATGAAGGGAGAGCATCTCTCTAGCTTGAGGATGCAAATACCATCAGGGTTGGCCAGCTAATGGCTGATCATGGGGGCTATTGTGACAAAAAAAAAAGGACTATAAGGGCTTCTAGACATTGAGAGAGATTGCACCTTGGGACTGGCTTCTTCCAAAAAGTCTACCTAGTTTGCTGGGCAAACTTATTCTCCTCTCTCTCTTGGATTATTTACACATCTCTCCCTGGAGATACCAATCAACTATCTCCTTCCCTTGGACCCTGCGAGTCTAAGGTGGTTCAAATCAAGGAGAGTCGTTCATTAACAGAGAAATAAGAGTTGAAGCAGTGTTGACTGCCCATTTCAAGTTGTGACTGGCCTGAACAAGAACATTATATACAACAACCCAGTTAGACAGGAGAGGGGTCATGAAGGGGAAAGTCAAATACATGTATTTCTGTCCCGCCATCAAATGCACAAAGAAAGAGCTCAGCAGCCCTCCAGGGATCTGATAAATTTATGTCCCCTGTGACAGCTAACAGGGATAAACCTCTCATGTATTGGCAAGTGCTCTTACCACATCTCTTCTGGGTGAAGGGTGTGCCCTGAACCCAGTAGTCCTTAGTTTTAACAGGACCCTTTAGGCTTTATTGTAAAACAAATATGCAGCAGTTACTGAGACTCATAGCCTTGTAATCTAGTTGTAAAGAGTCAAGAAAGGTCTGTTAAGCTTTTTGTGCTACTCTGACTTTGGGGATAAACATTCAGGGGATGTGGGCACAGGAACATGAAAACTTGCTGAAACATGACAGCGGAATTAAAGACGCAGGAGACACCCCTTTGTAACTCACTCCTGGAGCTGCATCCGTTCCTCTTGCCTCCCACCTGACGGACTGGCACACCAAACTTTGCAATAAGCTCACAAAAAAAAGGGGGTTGCAGTAGATTTTTTTAAGTTATCTCTGTTTCTACAGTCAACTCTCATTCTGTGCTTCGCATAAATTATTTTGTGCATGAAGTAACTTTAAAAAAGGGGAATTATTATTACTTATCTGCCTGACTCATGTACATTGGAGTCTTAATCATGGAGAACAACATTCATTAAAGGTTACTATTTTAAAAAGATATTTGCCATTATTTTTTTTCCCATAAGACTATTCTTACTAACCTATGAGACTCCGGGTTTTTTGTTTTGTTTTGTTTTGCACTGATTGTTCTTTGAGCATGGGAAAATTTTGACAATGCTAATTTAGAAAACTAGGCTGCAGTACAGCACAGCAAACTCAAAATAGGTCTAGGTAGCTGCTACCTCATGCTTATGTGAAGGTACTGATATAGGATAAATAGATGTTTTCTTTTGGTTTCCTTCTGAAATTTCAATTACTTGAACAAACCTACATCATTTCAATAAGGGGCAAATTCTTGAAATCCAAGTTATTTGGAGCACACTTCAGAAGAACCCTGTGTTTAGGCTGGATTACCCAAAGATCTGCATGCTTTCCAGGAGCATGTCATACACCTGCGCCTTTTGTGTCTATCAAGCAAAAAAAGTTGGGTTAATTTCCAACAAATATTTCAGTAGATCAAGTGTCAAAAACCTTAAGAGCAGAATGAAAGCACTTCAATTCTCTTTAATTTCACAGAAGAAAGAGGACAGGACAAGCAGAAAAAAAAACACAAAACCAACCTAAAATGAAACCAGACTCTGAGAATTCTACCTCTACTTCAGACGGTTTTAGTAAAATCAGAGAGACTGTAGTGTCTATCACTCAAAGGTCTTATGGGACAGATGAGAACAGCAAAAGCTTCTTTCTTCCCATTGCATGCTCTTGATATGAAGGTATCGTTGCCAAAATATAGATGTCAGGTGCCAGGCACTTGGAAGCAGCTGGCTAATAAAATGAACATAATCCAGTTGCCTGGTTCAGGTTGGAATTGTTATCTCCTGCCCCCAGGCAGGATCAAAGGATGGACATGAATTGTCAGATTAGCAGTTCAGCAGATGTACCGAGGAGACTGCGCACATTTTTTTTGTGCCCATAAAATACTTCAAGACCTGCAACTAAAGCAGGCTAACAGAGAAGTGCTTTTAAATGCCCAAAAGATGATCTGTCTTCCCAGCTTATGCTCCTCTTAGTGTTTCTGCTACTGGACTACTCCCCAAAATGTAAGCAGCCCTCCAATTAGTTTTCCATGTTAAAGAACTATGTCTGTGAGTGTGCATTATTATAATTACATTGAAAACACATGCTCCATATTGGAGCTCCTGGCAATGGGCTGCAGGAGGGAGAGGTTCATATACAGCAAACTTAGCTTATGATAAATTTGGCAATCAGATCTCTATAACACCATCAGCTCTTTTTGGAGCACAACACCCCCTCATTCTCTGCCCCCAAACATATCTAGTTTCATTTTTTTCTAAATAAAATATTAGGAAGATTCTCTATCACATTCTTCAGTCATCTCAGGAGCCTTTCTTTCTCTAATGCCCACTAGGGTCCTGTAGTGTCTTCTTCAGTCTGTCCCTTACTCCCTCAGACCCCACCCTCCTGCCCAGCAGCAAATCCCAGCCTTCAGGCACACTTTCTGTGATGCACCAGCAACATTTATGCGTTTGATAACAGTTGTGAGTATGCTGCTTTCTTGTCCACAACTTCTGGAAAGTTTGTCTGAGGGTAATACAGTGGTGTTCTAAACTGCTTGGAGGTGACCTGTTGGGTATGGCTGGGCTATATCTAAAGTTCTCAACGCTTGCAGATAGCAAGGCTGGTTTGGTGGCAAGCCCTCAAAAGGCATCAGNCACCCCCAGGTCCTTTTCCTCTGGGAGCTTTCCAGCCACTCTTCCCCAAGCCTGTAGCGTTGCCTGGGGTTGTTGTGGCCCAAGTGCAGGACCCGGCACTTGGCCTTGTTGAACCTCATGCAGTTGGCCTTGGCCCATCGATCCAGCCTGTCCAGGTCCCTCTGCAGAGCCTTCCTACCCTCGAGCAGATCAACACTCCCGCCCAGCTTGGTGTCATCTGCAAACTGACTGAGGGAGCACTCGATCCCCTCGTCCAGATTGTTGATAAAGATATTGAACAGAACTGGCCCCAGTACTGAGCCCTGGTTCTTGGTCTTAAGCAATCTGTAATACCAAGGCCAGAAGAAGCCTTGGGTCATCACCCCGCTTGGTTATTCAGACATACTTGTACCACACATTGCTGCAAGTGCTCCAAGAAATGTGCAATCTAAGCCGAGGTGATGGAAAAATTTTTATGTAAGTACAATGAATGCATTTAAATGAAAGATTAAACTTGCAGTAGCCATCTTAAGAAATTAAACTGAGACTTTCTTTACTATAACAAAAATGGTGACTCTAAAGAAAATGCCTTGTTCATTGGCAATTGTACTATCCCATGTATTCTTTTATTTCTTCAGCAATAACAGGAACAACTTCAGGCTAAAAGAATATCATACTTCCTCTTTTCCTAGAAATCTTTGCAAAGTGTAGTGTCAGCCAAACTGTCACTAGGGTATTTGGCACAATATGTCATCTTCTATGAAGTCTGCACACTGTGTAGGTGGCTCCTGCATCGTATTTCTAACACCAGCCAACATTGCCTCTGTTCTTACACAGCTCAGGATCCTTCACTTCCAGTCGTCTGTGTTATGAGAGGTGAATTCCTCTATGAAATGGTTCCAAACACATCTTTAGTCCATTAGTAGTTTGTGCCAGTTGCATTACAGCTAATTAAACTACTGCAGGCTTCCAAGAACTCCAGAAAATGGTCGTATCTGCATCCCTCTGTCAGGACAGGGGCTCTGTGCATGTGCCGACTTCATTTACATCTTGGTTGAGGACCATGAAACAAAACTGAGGTTGAATCATACTGCAAACAGTAACTGTTTTACATCATCCCCTTTGTAGCATGCTACTTAAGAGGGTCCTGAAGTCAATCTTATATTGTAGTCTGTCCCTTAAGTTACAAGATATTAGTGCAGAGTAGTTATTAAGTACCTCAGGAACAAAATTTTCAGGAGATGTAAGTTGGTGTAGCATCATGTCTGCCGTGCATAAAACAGCAGAGGGACCAGCCAAGCAGATGGTTAGTGATTTTCTGTTCTACACAGGTCTGCTAACAACACTGAAGAGTAGTCCCAAATCTGCCTCTAGCTAAGTCTGATTTTTCTGTCCTTACCACGGTGAAAAAGTATGTCTGTGCTAAATACAATGGGCCAGGGATCCACGTGCAAAGAGCCCAGGAGCTTGCATTCATGCAGCTAAATTCTCCTTCTCTCAGAAGAAGTTGGCCTTTGTCAATCCAGCCTGCCAGATACAGTCACCCTGCAATGCAGGGACATTTGTGGGAGACAACTACTTAGCATGACCCAAAGGTCTGCTGGGGAACATGCTCAGTGATAAACAAACCTATGCTCACACCGCTGCTCTGGCTGTTTGGTTTGCTCACATACTTGTACAGCCTTACACTCCTACCCCTATTTACAGGGGGTGCAGAGCTGAAGAGATGTGAATGTCTTAGAATAGAATCATAGAATCATTTAGGGTGGAAAAGACCCTTAAGACTGAGTCCAACCATTAACCTAACACTGCCAAGTCCACCACTAAACCATGTGCCTAAATGCCAGGTCTACACATCTTTTAAATACCTTCAGGGATGGTCACTTAGCCACTTCCCTGGGCAGCCTATTCCAGTGTTTGACAACCTTCTCAGTGAAGAAATTTTTCCTAATAACCAATCAACAAGCCAAGACTTACACCAAGCCAGGGATGGAGCCACAAATGAAACTGAGGCAGTGTGACCCCGGCCATGTCCTCATCACTGGGCTGTGCTGCTAGAGAGCCTTCTTGTTTGGGGGTGTGCAAGAGGGTTTGCTACAGCTCTGAGCTGTGGCTTCAGAGTCAGCCCTCACCTCACATTCAGTCATTTAAAACTAGGCTAAAACATATATTTGAGGAGATTTCTGCTCTTGGCATTTTAACTTCTAAGCTTGTCTAGAGAAATGCTTTCTGCAGCCAAATTTATGTAAGATGGTAATCAATGCCTGGATTTATATTTGTGCTTTGTCAAGAACTGTACTAATGGTGAATCAGTAGTATCTTCTAATCTGTCCTCTCTCCCACATGTAGGTTATCCATGTAGATCCACCAAGCCCAGGACTTTGATTCATCTTACATATTCAGTCACTGAATAATGGCCTTTAATTAAAAAAATATATGTATCCACCTAAGATGTCTGGTGACTAATGAAGACCCTTAGAAGAAGAAGTCTAACTAGGTAGACACAACAGAATCTAGGGAAACATTCAAAGACAGTATGGATCAAATGACATCTCTAATCAAATGATCATTAGCAGGAGCATTTTGTGTCCTGTTGCAGATCCTGACAGATCACTGTCCTTTACCCAGCTAATATGTTCTATTAATCTTATTCAAGAAGCAATGTTTCACAGAAGGCTTTAAAACGAGGACAATTCAGAATTTGTCAACTCATAAGTAAAGCACAGCAGAGTTATTTGCTAAAGTGATAAGGTGATATTTTCCAAAGACTGGAAAAGTACAAGAGAACAACTAAATGTCTTTTTCCACTGTGGCAATAACATGGGACTGCATGCCCCATCTTCCCAAGAAGAAGATTCCTAAAAGCCAAGCTTACAGCTCAATTTAATATCATGCAATTCAATGGAAAGTCTGTAGAAAATCACCTACCAAGGAACACATTTCTTCCCTGTACTGTCCTTTGTCCATAAGCCTCCCATGCTCACAAGTAGCTCTTTCACACCCAATCTTCAACAGCACTGGCGCTGACTCAAGTGCAAAGCATTACAGGCAAACCCCACGAACTCCTCTATGGATTAACCTGTGATCAAGTCTCTGTGACTACTTAAACAAGCAACCCATCAAACAGCAGTACTGAGACTGAAATGACTGCCTCCACAAAGGTTAAATAGGTATCTCACTTCCACCCTTACCTGTTGTCTAGTGAGATGTTCTTCATAGGAATAGGCTGAAGCAAGGAAAGGCAGGTTCAGAGCATTCATGTAATGTGATCAGGCCCACTATGAAATTTACTTCTTGTCAGTACTTGAATTTTTTAAGACATAACTCTGAGTCAGAGAAAATCCAATTTTTTTTTTAACAAAAGAAACTATCTAAGCTCCTGGTGGAGAATGGTACACCATCTCCCATTTTGTGGGAGCTTCTGTTTGCGTACAGACCAAACAGAATAGAAAGTAAGTATTGCAAGTGTCTTTTTGCATTTATTTGACTTCCAGAACAAAAGCATTTCTCTGAACTTTCAACCCATCCATATTACTAGTGGCTCTACACACTCAAAGTCATATCAAGAATCCTCTTGGCAACAAAGAGCAGACACAAAGACAGGAGAGCAAATGATGAGAAAGAAATCTTCCTAGGGTCCCACAGGGCACTGCATACAATCCGTGGACTGCAAGAGGTAATGGAAGTTGCTGGACCATACAGACAGAATAGAGGAAAGGATCTGGGCCTCCAGGATCCTTAAATAAACATAAAAGTATATGTAAAGTGGGTCAAAACTTATTGAGCAAAGCTGTCCCCAGCCTCTTGAGACTTAATTTAAATAAAAACAGCAACTCACCCTTTGACCTGGTAAACCAGGGACTCCAGGCTTGCCATCCAGACCAGCCTCTCCCTTTAAAAGTGAAAAGTTTTAGAAAGTTAACTGAATAAGAAAAACTAATGAACTAATATAACCACTTCCTAGCTGTTTTGTGCTACCGTTACTGCATGGCTACCTAGACAACTCTTACCTGATAATTATGTTGTCCTGTGAGCAGAAGAGAATAAGAAAACAGGATAGGGAAAAGTGACAATGCCCTGATTAAATACAGAGCACACAACTATATTACATAATTAAAACCAGATTTACCTAAGTAACGCATCTTCACAATGCCATCAATTTTACAAAGCCCAATCAACAGTGAAACACAACAGACAATTCAGAAGTGAGAAAATACAGAGTATTTGCAAATGAAGCAGCAGTGGCAGTCTGAACTGAGATATCCTGCAGAGCTGAGTTATAAAATATAACCACAATAAGCTACAATTAAGTCAAAAGTAAGAATGCTGGCATGTCTACATTGTTGCAAAAATTGTGTTGAAACACAAACACACATACCCAAGTCTTATTTTTCATCAACAATAGCCAGGACCTTGTGGCATAAAGCCAACTCCTTTTACAGCAACCCTTCTCTGACCTTCATTACATGATAAATTGCAAGTTACCAGTAAGTGCCTCTCTGAGATGTGCTGAATGCCCATATAGCTCTTCAAAACATTAGAAATAGAAAAACAATCAGGTTCTGCATGACAACAACCTTGAAGCAAAGTCTGCCTCCGTGCAATGACCGCCCATGTCCTGGGTGCCACCTGCATATGTTCAGAGTGGCCATCCACAGCAGAAGACCTTCTCTCAACAGTGAAGAAAACAGGAGGCTGGGGACACTGTTTAAGTTCTTAGTGCCTGAATAATGTATAAGACTTTGCATATATGCCTCACACCAGTCTGAGTTTCAGTTTCTGGGAATTACAAGCGGTGAGAGAAACAACTTACTGGAGGTCCAGGAAGTCCAGGTTGGCCTTGTGGTCCTCGTGGCCCAGGCTCTCCCTACGGAATGTTTTTTTTAAAAAAGTGTTAAAATATCTGTATGAAAAATTACATTTTTCATTACTCATGTTGGTTATCTTTACAGGACGTATACCATCCCTTTCCTTATAGGTCCCAAAGTGCAGAGACCAGCTGGTTTTCTCCTTAATCTTTCGGCTACTTGAATTATCAGCACTCATTAGACTGTACACAAACTGATCCACCCACGCTCAGCAGGCATTTATCCATAACTGGCTCTTTGTTTTTTCAAAGGTAGTAATTCTACCGAAGACACTGGGCTATCCTGGATATTCCAGTAAAACACTCTGGGTTGGGATTTGGTGATGGAGAAAAGCAACTCTTGCAAAAACAGCTTCCACAGGCATTTCCCCCGAGCCAGCACAGCTGTGAAGGACCTTCAAGTATCATTTATATGATGCATATCATTACATTAAATAACAGCAAAATTCAAATTACACACCTACCAACACAAAATAAAAAATTAAATATATTTTATTTATATGTGGGATAACAGACTGAAGCAACTGGTCTCTTTTCTCTATTTGAGTGTCCATGTTCAGAGACAAACTCAGCATAAAACTCAAATACAGTTTAACTTTTATATTAACACGTCCCTGGACTTAAAGTATTGCGTAGCTGACTCTTTCCAATTTATACTTCTCATTTATGTTAGATTCATCGCACCTGAAAAGGACATTGTCTTTTTTCCTTTCTTGTTTATTTTCTCCACTGTAAATAGGACAACTTGTTTCTTGATGTCCTGACAATGCCTCTACCCACCTTAATTTTGAAGCATTATTTTACAGCAAAATCTAATCTAACAGGCATTTGAACTACATAAAAGCATCCTTGCAAAGGAAGAATAGATATTGAATCTCTCTTACTTGCTCTCCTTTTAGGCCTTCAGTATGCACCTGCAACAAAAATGCAGAGTCATAAAGGAGAAAAAGAGGAAAGACAACGCAGAAGGTGCCGGGGGTATGGTGGTCCCCCACAGTGTAATTTTGTCCCCTTGCCATTCCTTCGAGATGCACGCTAACTGCTACAGCTCCTCAATTCCTGCTGCAGGCTGGAGAATACTTTCTGCTGAAACAGCTCAGACTGACACAAGGTTTGTTCACTCAGTTATCTATGAAGTGATTTGTGTAGCTGTATGAACAGTGAGAACTGCATTCATTATCTCACTGTTATAAATAAGTTCATAAATTCCCTTGCTCTTGTCTTATTTTAAATTACAATGTCCTACTGAATGAAGAAGGCATCACAAAAACTGCAGGCTGACTTTGGATATTGTGCATGATTCAGACCTTTCTTCGGCTCCTCGATGCAAGCCACTGTGGCTGTGACTGACAGTTGTCAGTCTTCTCAGCCTGTTTTCCACCCCCCTCCTGGAACTTTAGGCTCATTTTCAGGTTTTATATATATCTTCCAAAATCTCTTGGCAAATCCTGCCACATCACTAATTTCACATTTAAGCGGGACAGTAAAAGGCTCTTACCCAAAACGTTTTTTTTCCAGAGCTCTCTCTTTCTCCCTCCTTTGCTTTCTGCCACATTCTGGGTAAAGAAATTCCTTTCTGCCTTTCTTATGATGAGCAGGGAGCTTCACATTCTTGTCTTTAGCACCCAGTCCTTTGGCACAGTGCTACAGTTAATGCTGCTGGTCTCGGTGGCCCTTTAGTGCTTTCCACTAATAGTCCAAGAATGCTGTTTCCTAATTTTAATCCTTTTTTTTTTTTAAATATATTGGGTTTGTGTGGCAAGATTTTAGTAGGGGGGGGGTGTGTAGGAATGGCTTCTGTGAGAAGCTGCTAGAAGCTTCCCCCACGTCCGGTAGAGCCAATGCCAGCCAGTTCCAAGATGGACCCACCACTGGCCAAAGCCGAGACCATCAGTGACGGTGGTAGCGCCTCTGGGATAACGTATTTAAGACAGGGAAAAACTGCTGGGCAACAGCAGCCAGAAGAGAGGAGTGAGAATATGTGAGAGAAACAGCCCTGCAGACACCAAGGTCAGTGCAGAAGGAGGGGAGGAGGTGCTCCAGGCACTAGAGTAAGAGATTCCTCTGCAGCCCCTGGTGAAGACCATGGTGAGGCAGGCTGTCCCCTGCAGCCCATGGAGGTCCACGGTGGAGCAGCCCTGGAGGACCCCACGCCAGAGCAGGTGGATGCCCAAAGGATGACCCTGTGGAAAGTCTGCGCTGGAGCAGGCTCCTGGCAGGACCTGTGGACCCATGGAGAGAGGAGCCCGCGCTAGAGTAGGTTTACTGGCAGGACTTGTGACCCCATGGGGGACCCACCCTGGAGCAGTCTGTTCCTGAAGGACTGCACCCCATGGAAGGGACCCACGCTGGAGGAGTTCGTGAAGAACTGCAGCCCGTGGGAAGGACTCACGTTGGAAAAGTTCGTGGAGGACTGTCTCCCATGGGAGGGACCCCATGCTGGAGGAGGGGAAGAGTGTGAGGAGGAAGGAGCAGCAGAGACAACGTGTGATGAACTGACAGCAACCCCCATTCCCCGTCCCCCCTGTGCCGCTCGGGGGGAGGAGGTAGAGAAATCGGGAGTGAAGTTGAGTCTGGGAAGAATGAAGGGGTGGGGGGAAGGTGTTTTAAGATTTGGTTTTATTTCTCATTACTCTACTGTAATTTGGTTGGTAATAAATTAATTTCCCTAAGTTGAGTCTGTTTTTCCTGTGATGGTAACTGGTGAGTGATCTCCCTGTCCTTATCTCAACCCATGAGCCTTTTATCGTGTTTTTCTCCCCCTGTCCAGCTGAGAAGGGGGAGTGACTGAGTGGCTTGGGGGACATCTGGCATCCAGCCGAGGTCAACCCACCACAGAAAGAGAAAGAGATACTCCCCAACTTCTTTGTTACCAGCCCCAGCAATACTCAATTCTAGACCTCCTCTCTGCATACTTTGCAGTAAACCTTCTTTTTCCATTCATTTGAAGATGATCTCTTCATGCAGACAATACTAACCTCTGGACATTCTTATATCCCTGCTAGTGACACCTCTGGGATCACTGAAAGCATTGCTGAAGGATGCACAAAGGCATGTAAATTTAGAGCCACAGGAAAGATCAACCCCCCTCTCCTATTTTCTCAGTTTGGTTTTTTATCACTGCTTTCCTGATTTCAACCCATCAGCTCCTAGTTTTCTCATATTCCACTAGGACTTTTTCAGATACGAGGCACAATACGAGGAAAGATCGTTCCCCCCCATCAGAAATTTCCTTTTCCTCCCCTCCCAACTCTCACACCCAGCCCATGACAAAGGCACTCAGGAATTCAATTCAATTCTGAACTTTCATTTGCTTTTATAACTTTCACAGGCTCTACTTTCCAAAGGCCACTAGGCATCAACTCAACAACTGTCCTGGAAACCGCACAGTCCTGTCACACTATTGCTCTCTCTGATGTACCTGAGGCAATGCTTTCATTGCGTCTTCAAGTCCTAATCTTCACATTTCAAAATCTCCCAAAATTGTGGCAGTGCATCTCCTGTTGGAATGCATCACTTGCCTTCTTCAAAAAACTTCACTGCCTTAAAATTCTTTTTTTTTTTAAAAACATTTAAGAACATCTCTCATTTAGTAAAGTTCTCCCACCCCCAGCTTCCACCTGCTCTTCTCATGCAATAATGCCTACAATGTTTGAGAAAACTAAAAAAAAAAATCTTACTGAAGAGCCAGGCAATCCTGGAAGTCCTGGTTCACCCTGCAAGGAAACACAAAAGAAATGAAAAACCACAACATAACACAGAACACAACACAGCACAATACATAACATTACACAAAATGAAAGCAAACCTCCGAGCATGTTTTCCAACTGCTGTTGCACATTCTTATTTTCAATACCAGCCCGTAATTAATAGATGTGAACATGCAATCCCAATTAACTCTGTTTTCCCTACCCTGCAGATGAATACATGCAGGAACTGGTTGTGTTCTGTGTTACTGTGATGTTACACATTGATTTTAATGACATTTAGTGACTTAAAATGACTGACGCACTGGATTCATCATAACATTAAATCTGAGCTTCAAAAATCTTATAACTGGTGTACACATACCACACAAATAAATCTGATTGATGCTCAGATCCCTAACAGAGTCTGCAGGATGGATATTTAGGGGCCAAAATGTTTTTGTTTATTAATGAGAAAAAAATCTTTGCAAAAAGAAAAAAAAACGTTGAAATAGTACCATTTTCCCCAAGTCATTTTATAGAGCAGAATCACGCTATAAGTGTTTGCAGGACACTGTGATGCTACACCCTCTTTACATGATTTATTGCCATCTAGGCTATCAGTTTGTCCCAGCACATGTTTTTCCAGCAGTGTCCACTATTTATTATGCTTTAAAACTAAGCCTCCAGAAGGTATTTCCTTTACTTTAGGTACAGACTACTGCAAAAATTGTCATATATCTTCCTTTACACTCTATTTATTCATTACTTATGTAGGTCTCCGAATGTCCCAACACATCTTTCACGCTATTTCCTTTTAATGCAAGTTTAATTACTATTTGTTATTTATTCTAAAAAGAGTCAATACTGTGGCAGAAGGACTGAAGAGACACACATCAGCTGCACTGAAAGTAATGGAGCAAGGAGCTAAACATCTGGAAGCACCAAATGCAGCCACTTCAGAGATAGAGATGAAGTGTTATGAACTCAAGACTGTTCTCTACTGCACACACGTTGGAGCACAAAGATCTTGTTGTTGCTTATCACCACAGTGGATGTGACCTGCTTGTAGGTGCCTCTGAAACCTCACCTATAGCTGTTGAATCTGAGTGGGAAAGTAATGGAAAATAGAGAGATTTGCTTCTGATCTCTGCATTCTTGGCTAAGGCTCACTGCCTTATCTGAAGGAGAAAATGAGAAAGAAAATCCAGAATTGGACATGCCTTTTCACTCATGCCAAAGAACTAGGTAGGAAATACCAAACGTCACCTCCAGCAGAAAGGGAAACATAAGGCTGCCCTGAAAACTCTAACAACTCTGTAAAATAATGAGGTTGAAAATGCTGCTGAAAGCAGTGAATAATTTTTTTGCAGGTAGGAGGGTTGGGCTTGTTTGGTTGGCACTTTCTGAGTAAATTCTACATCTCCTCAGCCAGAAAACCAGCATTTACACAAACATATTGACATTTCTACTGACCTTTCTTAAGTGAGGAAGATTTCCTGAGCCAAACTACTCTCTACTTCCTTCTACTCCCACTATGAGGGTTAAACCAAGAGTAGAGGAGCTATAACAAGACACGATTTAACACTCACTTATACTCATTTCAGACTGAAGCAACATCAAAAAAGTGAAATATTTAAATGTATATAAGCTTCACTTATACACAAATGAGGTAAATATTAGGCCAACACCCCTGATATTTCCAGCACTGGGGGCCCAAGGAGGAATTAACAAATGTGTGTCCAAACCTTTCCTGTGCATCCCACCCCAACTCACCTTTTCTCCTTTGGTCCCACTGGCACCTGGAGGGCCCGGGCTGCCAGCAGGGCCCTATAAACAGGTAAAACAGAGAGAAAAATCTTTGTTTTACATACTGCAGGTCATCAATTGCAATTCAGTTAAAACACAGGAGAAACATAAGGCTGCAGGTTTGGGTACCGACAGCACAAACAGTTATGTCCCATTGCACTGGGGTAGGAGCTAATACAACACACAAGGCTGCTTTGGCTCTGCTGTGTAGAAAGGAAGGAGAATAAGGATGGAGATGCCATAGGAGCCACGATAACAGCAATCCAATTTCAGCTGGTTCAGAAGGATTGCAGTTCAGGGAGTACATCAGTGTCAAACAAAAAATTTAGGAAAAAATTCAGGCATGAAGATTTGCCCGCTGCTAGGTGTCTAGACATGAAAAAGCCAAAAAAACTTCCAGAAAAACCCAACTTCTGTAATAGGGTGTCATTTGGAGAAATTGTTCCTTAGAAGTGGTAAACAATCAGCATCCACCTTCACAACCCTCTGCAATTTCTCACTTCATCCACATTTGCTGCAAGTATAAACTAGTCCTGTAAACAATGTAATGGACATAGTGAACATAGTTCATTGTGATTCCAGTGCTGCATCGAGCACTGGAAAACATTTCCATCTTATAAGGATAGTGATAAACACTAAATAGACAAATACTTCTCAGTACAGGGTAAACGGTGACTGAGAAACAGAGCGCAGAGACAGTGATGATTAACTGTCAAATCCCCCATGGACAAGCAGAGAAAAAATTAGTGCAATTATCTTTTATGACCTCACAGAGAGAAAGGTGTAGAATTAACAACGATTAAAATTGCTAATGACAGTATACCTCACCATCTAAATACAAAAAATGTGTCTGATAGGGAAACAAAAATACTTCCCAACAAAATCAAGATGAAACTCTGGCTGCTAAAAGAGCAAGAGCAAGGCACTCGGGCAGCACATGGCTGCCGTGCTTGTAGAGCACATTCAGGTCAGAGCCAGCAGCAGCTTTGTCTGTGTGAGCAGCAGGATCAACCACCTGGAGACGAGCTATCCTGAGGATTTGACATGCAGCTCCTCCACTTCTGCAAATACAAAAACGTGTCTCCAAATGATCCTTTCCAGAGAGGGAAACAGCAAAGGCTAGTGAATAGGATGCAGACATAGCAGCCTGGAGGCTTCAGGCTCAAGGGTGGCAATGATTAGCTGCATGGCTTTTGGCAAATCACTTTTTAGCCTCTGCTTCTTACTCTGTCCTTTGTTATTTAGACCAGAAGATCCTTGGGAGTAAAGGATGCCTTTCATAAGGTATCATACCCTGAGTAATGAAAACAGTCTTGTAGGATCTACAGATAGCAGTTTTAGACAAAGCATTATCTGTCTAATCAACAGAAATGTAATGGTCTTTTAGACCATTTTCTGGTTTCATATTGTCTTAAAAATGTAAATAGTTCCAAGCCTTTCATATAGAAAACAAACCAAATATATTAAATCCAGTTCTTCCCCTTTCATGTTGTGAGAGGGAAAAAAAAGTTTACAAAAATCAGGCTTAACTGAATTTTTATACGTGTTTCCTTATGTCTTTAATGAAAATTAAGAGAAACATCTAACCTATCATGTTTAAAGGACTTGCATTTCCTTTAAGTGTATATTGCATTACATTTTAATTCTAAAACCAAACAAACAAAAAAAGAAAACTATGCCAACAAAGAACCTTAGAATAAGGAGTACAAAAACTGCCAATGCTGTGGGGTCCTGCCGTGACTCAGCAGCCACCCAGGATAAGTCTCAGTTTTGGCATCAAACTTCCACTCGTTCTGAAGAAAAGACTCCAGTCATTGAGTATTTGGCACGTACCTGTTTCCCCTCCACACCTGGCTTTCCAGGGAACCCATCTAGGCCTCGTTCCCCCTGCAGAAAGAAGAGAAGGAACCACTATAACTCAAATCTGCAGTGTTTAAGTCACCATTCTGTAAGAGATATCCATGTTATCCGCTCCAAGAGTAAGGAATAAGGAGAGAAATTCAAGCCAGCCCAACAGAGAAAATGCTGAAGTCCCCACATCTGTACTACAAAGAGTGACTGGGAGCTTCCATCCAGTAACACGGAGGTTAACCAAGTGTAGTCAGTAGGAAAGTTTTATTCTCTCTAACTTCGCTAACTGTTGGCACTTGTCTATCTAGAAAACTTAGCACCAAATACCTGAGATGTGAATTTAGAGATGAGAAGCAGTTGTATGCCAGCTTTCCACGTGGGCACGCTTCCTCTGCCTGCTGAGGTAGGTTCATGTACACTGGACAAAGTGCACCAGGGGAACATCAGCCCAGAATAGCTCTTACAAAAGTAACGAATCCACAATCCAGCAATAGCTCATTTTTACCCAGTTAAGAAAAACCTTTTATTTTTCACCTTTGTTTTCCGTAACCTGGGGGAAAAATTAATCCATTCTTATATGTCTTCAGAGTTGGACAGTCCACAAAGTCCACAGGCAATCTATTGCACTACTTTATTTTTAATACCTGAAGATATGTTTTTTCCCCTTGTACCTAAACCTGACTTTTTCTTGCTGCAGTTTCAGACTAGTATGTCTTTCCCTAACCTCCCACAGAGACCAGACTGTTCCCTTCATATTTACAATGGCCTTTTATGTATTTGAAGTCTTACAAAACTCTCCCTTCAAGCTTCTCTCAACCAAAAAACGTCAATACTTTCAACTTTTCTTCATGGGCATGTTTTTCAGACCTCTGATCATTTTTGTTACTCTCATTTGTGTACTGTCCATTTTTTCCACGTCTTCACTGCAGCTAGGTGCCCAAAGCTGGACACAGCTGAGATTAACTTTGAGCCAAAAGATTATTTCATGCTTTATGGAGTATTCTTCTGTTTAAAACCCAGGATAATGTTTACTTTAGCCCAAACCCCTTGTGCAGGACAGCTCCTTAATCAGTTGTTCCCAATCTGTAGCAGTGTGTAATTTGTTGTCCTACACGTATGAAGCATCCTGCAGCTGCCCCCTCTCAATGTTGTCTTCTGCTTTGGGGGATTATGTTTTCAAGATCATTTTGAATTCTGACCTTGACCTCCACCATACTTTCATATTCAAACTTAACATATTCCATATTTTATAATCCAGGTCCTTGATAGAGATGATGACCAGATCAATAACATACTCCTGCTGAACTTCACTTTTCTCTTACAAATTGTGGCCCTTGCCCATTCTAGCCTCTTTACTTTAAAACTCTTTGAAATAGGGATTTTCTTTTACTATGTAAAATGCTTAAACCTCTGTAAAATGAAACACTGATTTTGCTTGGATCCTGCACACACAGCTGAATATAAATTATCAAATACACACACATGGTGCCACTGTTAACATAAATGTGCATGTAAAAACAAATCCTACAAGTACAAGGAGTGATAGCAAAATATTAGTTTCATTCTATTTTTTTTAATGCTTCAGACATTTTAATTCTAATTACTATCCCACAGGATCCATGTTAGTCCTCCGTTATCTGTAAACCCACACTTACGGCATTGGATTTAATTAGCTCTTTTTGAAAACTGTATTGATTCAGCAAGTCAAAAATGTATTTGCAAATCAATTTATTTCTTTTTTCCCTTTAGAAAGTCAATCAGTCTTGTAACGTAAATGTTATCTCAAAATTATGTATCCAAGGAATGAAATTAGAGAGACCTATATCCTACAGAAAGCAGCTGAAAACCAGCGCTAGACATCCAGATCTACTTGCTTTTGGGGCAATAGTTTCCACATTAATGGTTTCCTTTGCACTGACTGAACTATGAGTATCGTGAATTTGAGACTTTCCGTAAGTAACAGTCTGATGGATTGCTGACAAAATGTGCAGTCTATTCCCAGGAGAATTTTTAACATCAATACACTGCAGCAATGAATACTTCACACATGCTGTTTTAGCTGCCAAAACAGAAAAGTGTCAATGTTCTTACTGATAGTAATGGGGGCTGGGAAAGGCAAATGTATTATTTATACAAATGTATACGATAAAGCTGTTTGAAAACACTCCAAACAATTGTGCTTTCAGTTGTTTCTTCAGAAAAAGCTGTCATTATATATATTTTTTTTCCATTCTTTAAAAAAGGCTAGAGAAAGGGTTTCTTTTCAAAAGAAATTAAAAACACAATGAAAATTTTATTCTCAAATTTTCACTTCAAGACTCCATTTCCTTCCCCTGTGCTGTTTTTTCTTCTTTTAACCAGTGGAACAAAATGGTGGAGTCGTAAGCAACCGGCAGAAATCCCAATTCCACACAAACTTTAGTGCTGTTTTCTGACCTCTACCAGTTAGAAAGTGTAATAATTTGTTGGAAAAATTAATTTTTTCCAAGAGT
>VZTQ01006356.1:30751-58378 GCA_013400755.1 Pelecanoides urinatrix | reverse complement strand
AGTGTAAACATTACCTAGCAACAACCAAAACATCAGTGTGTCATCAACATTATTCTCACACTAAATCCAAAACACAGCACTATACCAGTTAATAGGAAGAAAATCAACTCCATCCCAGCCGAAACCAGGACAGGCGGCATTTCTGGGGAGCCTTGAGCACCACCTCACAAGTCTGCAGCAGAAGTGTGAGCATATCCAAGGTCTCTCCAAACATGACGAGCAAACTGAAATAATGAAAGATTTTGTGTCGACCCAGCTCTCCTTTTAAATGCTTATTCCAGGTATAATAGTCACTTGGTCATTTTAGTGAACCGTAAATGTGATTCAAATCCCAGAGAGTCCTGTGCTGTGTAAAACAGCTATTCCCAGACAGGAAAGAGCAGAGAACTGGGAAGCAACACCAGTTGGATGAAGCCTTTAAGAGAGAAATTACCTGATGCTCATTAAAAATTGAGCTTATGGTGATGGGAGAAGACAGAAACGTAGGAAGTTGGATAACCTGAGCAACTGCAGTGAGATGGGGAGATGCTGGATGCAGACGTGGTCAGCAGCAGTCAGTGGTCATTCACAACTCTCAGGTGGCACACACAGTGTGGACACCCTCCTACAATTCCTCAGAGGCATCCCTTCACCCCACCCCTCCTCTCTTTCCTCCATCCCCAGCTACACATAAACAAGAAATCCCTAAATGTGTGCTTAGTAGACAGCAGAGATCCGTAAAGCCCTCCTGTGTTCCTATGGGAGTTCATTCCCAGACAGCACCGGAACGTGTAACGCAGTGAGGAAACCCCATCATCAGTCACCCTCCAGAGTTGCTGGTCTGGCAGCCCTCCCCACCCAAGAGGGAAAGGCAAAGAGCAGCCTGGCTTCTCCTAGCATGCAGCAGGAATACCTTGTCTCCTCGTGTTCCCTTTTCTCCTCTTTCTCCTTGTAGACCCTAAAAATAAAAAGAAAAAGAGATTATAAAGCTCAATCCAAGTAGAGGCATAGTTACCTTCTCTAAGTATTCTCCAAAACACCGTGCATGTCTGCACAACCTATTCAAGTGAACCTCAAGGATGTTTTCTGTGTTGCCAGTCCTCAAAGTTGGCCACAAGCATGGTCTAAGCAGACTCACAGAGCAGGGATGACCTGTGTGCCCAAGAACGTCTGTAATATTATATTGCCCACAGACACATGACCCTCCTGCCAAGAGTAGTGTGGAGGGACAGGGAACCCACCACAGCTGCAGATGGTCTGGAAAACAACCAGTGCTCTGCATTTTTCATGTTGCTCATAAACAATGAGAACTTAGGTAGAGGACAATACTGATGGAAAAACCTATTGCATAAACAAGCAAGAATGCCCATTCCTGGTGGTTTTGGATGCAGTAGCAAGGCAGACAGCAGGTACCTCTGAGAATTGGCAAATGCTAGATAATCCCTGTCCTGGAGGCCCAAGTACCTTTTTGCACTGTGAATCCAATACCAGTGTTCATCCGGACTGCATTATTCATCTCCTCCCAGGTACACCAGCATCATTTGCTGGGGCTTAGTTTGATGAAAGACAGAGATGCTAATACAGGCGATCGACTCAACAGGCAGGCATAGATTTCACCTTCCTTTGTCACAGGAAGCACCTTGTATTTTACCTTTATTGTAGCAACTGAGCAACTAACTAATGACTACAGGCAGACAAATATGCTCAGTTAGTAGCAACCTCTCTAAAACTGCCAAAGCTTAAAATGCATCTTATCCTAATAATACATTTGTATTTAAACTTCAATTTACTTTACACTATAGTGGAGGCTTACCTCCACACTAATGAAAGCTATATGTCTGGGTTTATTTTGCCTGTAGGATGATTTAGATAATTAAGATTTTCACATTTCAGGCCATGGTTGACTGTGAGCAAACTCTGTACAGCCCTGTCCATCTCTAACAACCCAAACTGAGCCTGCACATCTTCCCACGCTGCAAAGAAATAACCCTACTGTTTCCAAAAAGTAAATGGCAGGAGGTTTAAAAATATGACTCCTTTAATGCAGTAATAACTAGGGGGCTCTCATGTAAACTGAGTAGATGATTATTGCCTTGCTTCTCCCCAGCAGCCCAAGCCAAATGTCAATCTTATGATAGAAATGGATAGGACCCCCAGTGCACCACATGAGTTCTTTGCTTCTCACACAAAAAGGTGACTCAAGGAGCAGGAAGGAAGTGTTCTCATAGCTTTGTCCATTTATCTCATTAATATTGCAAGAGTCTATCACACGGGCAGGTAATGCCACCCCCATATTCATTTCATCATCTTCAAGCCTAATACAATTCAGCCTTAGACCATACAGGGAAACAGCATGCACCTGGGCAAAGACAGAAGTGCTCAAGCCCTTTTGAACACATTGGACTGTTTTGTAGAGAGTTGTAAAGCACGTCCTTGGACGGCAGAGGGAAATCTTTCAGTGCATGAGCACGTCTGGTATGCCACTAAAGCGCACTGATGTACAGTCGGTTCATTAAACCTCAGAAAATCCAATCAGCCTTTACAACACCAGCTTAAAGGCTGCCTCCGTAATTGCCAAGGTGAGACCACAAGACAGAGATGGTAACTTGATAGAGTCTGATTTATTTTAGTCTTGCTGTCCATTCATTCAAGGCAGGTTTGTCCCCTGAGCCCAAAGGCTGTTCCCTGACAGTTTTGAAAATATGATTGGAAACTTGCTGAGAGGTAGTATTTTTTCTTGGTATTATGATGAAGTTTTCAAGCACCATATAAATGGTGCATCAACACAGACCAAAACAATTGCATTACAGTGGGAGCATCACAAAATCACCGGCTGTTATCTCAGTAATCAAGTAATTTCTGCTGACATTTCTCTACTGGCCACAGGTCTGTTCTCATTTAAAGAAGTCAGAAGAAACTCATTGAAATCAAGAAAATGTCACTGTTCGGACATAGTACAGGTAAGTGGTCTGACATACCCTATAGTGCTTAATAAAAAATAATAATTTAAAAAAAAAGATAGGTGGGCAGAACACAGTGAAAAAGCGGAGAAAATTTCTAAAATGTCAAAAATTTAATAAAAGCCATGACTTACCGGTGCTCCAACGTAGCCTTTAATTCCTGGAGGACCCTGTTTTCCTTCAGATCCCTGGCAAGGAATTGAGATACAGTAAAACATCAGAAACTGTTTCACATAAAAGACCAAGAATAGAATCAGTTATTCAGAACTGTAGCTTGCACTCCTGGGCTCACGGGGGGCTGTTGAGGCTTCCCAACTGTCTCAGTGCTAATACACAGAGCAGTGTCTGACTTTCCAGCTACTTACCCAAGGTGACTCCCCAATGTTTTCTCCTGTCCCCCAGCCCTCAGAAAGAGCAAGTTTTAGCCTTCTGCTTTCAGTCTTGCCCTACAAAGGCAAACTGTCCCAAGCAAGTTCCTCTACAGGTTATTTCAGAAGCTCTGGCAATGTCAGTCATTGCCTGCCTGTTGTGTGCAGGGTGATTGAGCTCTGTCTTGACTCCTGAACACAGCATTGGTGGAACACAGCACGGGTGCACATTGCTGCAAATGCTGCAACAAAGGCTATATCCCAGCATAAACAAACCACAGACTTCAAAACGTTATAGATTTTGAAAAGTAAATGAAAATAAACAGATCAGAACTATATCCTCCAATGTTTATTTTCAGCATAAGTGGGAGAAATGCAAGAGGATCAGGTGCATTTCAGCAGTCCTTCAGCTGGTTGTACACCGACTCTCTCCCTGGAGAAGGTAAACTGAAATGGAGATAACTCTCACTGCTTTTATGTGCCTTACAATGCCTGCAAATGGTCTGGATCCTCAGCTGAACAGGCTCAGCCCTCAGAGCCGTTCTATGGAGACAGCCTGGGCCTGACAAGTTGGCTATGAGAACCGGTTTGGCATCTTATATCACCTATTTGATTGGTTATTTTATTACTTATCTCACTTCCCTTCCCTCCCCAATCTGGTTAACTCCTGTATTGGGTGGCTGTAGTGGATAAGGCTTCAAAACAGATCAAAGTTTTATTTTTAAACAATTTCTACATTTCATATTAATGGATGTTTCTTATTAAAAAAAAAAATTAAAAAGTCAAGATGTGTTTGCAATGAATTATTAACAGAACTGAGGCTTATCTTCCCAATGCAAGTGTCCAAGAGGCTGGTCATGTCACACCACTGTTTACACTTGCCTTAGCCCAAATGACAATCTCATTTGGAGCAGTCGTTAAGCACAGACCTGGCAGGCTGGCTGGACTGAACTTGGCTATTGTTTTACCACCGCTTTAAGGAATGCATTGCCAAAACTGTCCCCTCCCTCTGCCAGAGAGGACTTGACTTGTTAAAGCAGATGAAGCTGTGCCCTGAAGCTTGTGAGCAGTTCATCAGCCCGGTTGTAAAGTGGTTAAACCCATGTTAAGTATGGAAGTGAACCACATAGCAAACTCGGGAGGGAGATTCACCAGCAGGTTAACAAGAGCTAGGCTTAGGCACAAGCAAAGGTGGCTCTGGGATCTCTACAACATCAGGTACCTGAGGACCCCTGCAAGGTCAGGAAGCGGTGCAAGTCCTCTAATGGCAGAGGGAGAGCATTTGAATTATCAAAGTCCAACTCAGTACTGTTATGTAAAACGTGGTCATAACACTCAGCAAAAACTACAGAGAGAGAAATTGGGTTTGTCTGGATGAGACTTGCTGATCCCATTTAAAGCCTGTGCTGAGATCATGTCTGGTAAACCAGAGAAGTGTGAGACCTTCGACAGCTGAAGCAAACAACAAAAAGGAAATTTGTCAAAATGAAACTCTTACCTAATACTTTATATTTCAAAGACTTGATTTTTTTTTCCTCTCTCCCTCTGTTTTTTCTATCAAGTGCAGACAACTGTCAGTTCAGATGGGAATGCTACAGCTATGTTGGTGCCATAGCAATGACAGCCAAAAAAGTCTCTTTAACCTTTTATTAAATATACAGAAAAAAAAGGAGGAAATATTGAATATTTGTTGCAAGATTTTACAGGTTAAAGGGCCTGGTCTCAAAAATTCAAGTTTTGTTTCACTGCTATAATATACAGCAAGGGACCTCTGCTATAGCCTTTTTTCTCTGGACCTACTTACTCCATTTCAATTAACCTGCCAGGTCCCACATATTTATGTGGGAGCCTTCTCCACTGACCACTGGATATTTCTTGCCATCTCAGACCACCGTGGCATCTTCTATAACCAGAAGTTCCAACACTGATTAGCACAACACTGACTTTGAGAGCTCTTCTTTGCTTCCACCAGCTCGTAGCCAGCAAGATCCTACATCCTTCTTGGTGAGCAATGAAGTTTACCCACCAAGCTTGATGAAAAAGACAAAAACCCAACACCAAAAACCCCACACATTTTTACGATGAAGGCACTGAGCTAGCAACAATCTCCCCTGGAGACTTCACTGACCAGCAAAAGCAGTAAAACCGGAGATGACAAACTGAGGCCATTTCATTCCTGTAACCCATTCACATACCCTAATGGGCTCATCATTCGTTACAGTACCTCTGTGGATTGAAGTCCTGTTACCAGATGTCTGCAGGACCCTTATTTGTGCTACTGGAAGCTTCACACGATTAATGAGGTCTGTACAAGTTCCTTAAAAGAAAGAAAGTGCCAGCAATTCCCACTGAGGCAAAAGACTGGAAATCCCTCAGCCAAGCAGATAAGGAGGGGGCTGAATTTCCAGGGTGCACGTACAGCTGCTGAGCGTGCACTGTGCTTGCCTGGCTCGATGCAATTGAAGATGGATTGAGCTGGGAAGGATCGCATCCCAACCGACCAGAGAAACTGCCAGGTAGCTCTCCATGGAGCTTGGGGTAGAGCCCTGAGCCACTGTATTGATGCTGACGATTTTAAATAAAAATAAGTGATCTGGCAAAAGACAATCATTACAACAGTAGCTGGAGATGTGACCTTCTTAATTGCCAACTCTGCCCATCTCTACACACCGTGTTCCACACCGATAAGGTGGTTGGGCTTTACACCAAGGAGTAAAGGAGTGTGGATTCATGTTTTAGATTTTTAAAGCCCTGTTAGCAAAGTCAGGATTGTTTCTTAAAATAGCTCAGGCCAGAATCCAGCTCAAGGACACTGCATATAGCCAGCACATCCACTAAAGTAAATAAAAGTCACTGTGAAAGCACACCATTGTTTTATATTTAGCCACTGTAGCTGAGAGGCTGGCGTTAGCCAAGCTCACGTTTTCCCTGGGAGCACTTGGCACTGCCTAGTAAGACGTCTTTAGGTCCAGTCCCACCAGCACCTATCCTGCCCAGCCCATAGAGCTGAACTTCTGTTCAGCATTGCCTCATTACTTGGCTGAACTATGTGTGCCTGATGATCCTGGTGGAAAATAGGGAGCATTTTCCAGGATCAAGCCCTTCTGGAGGTAGATGTAGATGCCTCAGTTTAGCTTGGTTTGTAAAAGCTTTGCAAAGCAAGGGTGAGGAACTTCATACCATGAGGAGCATGATATAGTCTACTGGTTTGTAATTCCACTGTGGGAAACATGCAGGACAGAGAGAAAATATGTATTTATTTATACGATAGGAGAGATGCTGCTGACAGGCTTTTGTGGGTGATTTCATCCACTCCCAAATCCCACTGAAGGACAAAACAATATCCAGCGTGCCTCCATTCAGCTCAGCCCAGCCCTGCTTTGCAGCTGTCATTTATCCCCTGGTGAACAGCTTCCACAATCAACCCCTTCGTGTTGCTGAAGGCAATACAACTCCCACAGAGAACCATGGGATGGCTGCCAAGTATTTCTGCTAATCCACAAACACACCATTAGTTCCGATACCCTCCTGATGAGAATTCAGGAAATTATGAACATTTCCCTCTATGAAAAAAAACAGACATTTTGGAGAAAGCGCCTCTCCATAGCTGAGGAACCCAGAAGGACTTATATAAATGAACTGCTTCATAGAGTCCTCTCAGATAGAGCCAAGTGACAATCAGGACTACATCTGGGAAGGTGTTCAGGTACTTAACTCCTATTTGAGGACAAAGGCAGCAGTGAACTTAGTGGGATGTTTAGATGACCAGATATAGCTCTTCCAGAAAGATGTGATGCTCAAAGACCTTTGCTTGTACTGGAGCAGAACGGGTGAAGTAAATTTGGGCAATCAATCTGTTGTCCTTGCAGCACTTTTCATAGGCTGAGCTGAACTTGCCATGCATGATGCTCCTGAAAACCCACTTGTTGATCTAGGGCACCATCTTCTTTTTGTGTTATAACAACAAGATTGAAACCAGCTGATGGGTAGTTATCCCCTCAATAATTAGGGAACAAGGCAAGGAAAGTTGAGGGTAAAGGATTGCTCAGGAGAAGGGCTTCAAAATCTAGTCATATTTCTGACACTCAGCGAAGTCTCACCAGATCCCCATCCAGAAGCACCTTGTTTGAAGCAAACCCAGTGATACAAGTATTGGCCCAAGTTCTGTATCACTTTGCCACTGTCTACTGGTGAAGCTCCCAAAATAGGCAGGATCCAGGCTAGGATCTCTCTGTGATGTTTTCTTCCCCAGTCATAGAGTAGGGATAATAATTCTCACCTGCATCTTTGTGAGAGTTGGGGAGGCTTACTGAAGACATGAAGCAAGCTTTATGTTGCTCCAAAACACATTCTCTTCACCTTTTCCATCTATGCTGTTGATTGAACAAAACGAATTTCCTCTCTTTACATACCTTGCCTAATTGCTGATATCCTAGCAGACTCCTGATGAAAATTTTGAGTTTCTTCATTCACCAGTGAGAATATCAAGAGTCATAAATGAAAAGTAACTCAAGCAATCCACACATACAAAACACCAGTGAAAAAAATATACCTGCCCACGTAAAGAAGACACGGAAAGCTTACCTTTGGACCTGCTGGCCCAGGCAATCCAAATGCTCCTGGCTGTCCTGGTTCACCCTGCAAGTAACAGCAATATTGATGGTAAATGCTAATCTTTTATCTATAAAGGCTAAGATGGCTCAAAACAGTCATTACATACAGCTCTAGACATGGAAGGTCTATCTAATATATACACACCTGAGTACCATTATCCAGAGATCTGAAAGCTTGAAGTGTGCTTTCTTTGCAAAAATGAAAGCAGAAAGAGACAAACCAAAAACTGTAGCAGCTATTCATCTGCTTTTCAGATGCAACCACCTAAGTAACAAGAATTGAGTTCCGTAGGTTGTGAACAGCTTGCACCAACTACAGTCTACAATCATGGATTCCCTCGAGATAACATAATGCGTTTGATCTTGAATAGTCACTTTGCAGCACAACAAACACTTCCTATAAGAAATTCTGCAAGTCCAAGTACGTCACTGTCCAATCCTAGACCATGCCATGTGTGATCACAGAATCATAGAATCATTAAGATTGAAAAAGACCTCTAAGATCATCAAGTCCAACCATCAACCCAACACCATCATGCCCACTAAAACACGTCCCTCCGCGCCTCATCTACATGTCTTTTAAAGACTTCCAGAGGTAGTGACTCCACCACTTCTCTGGGCAGCCTGTTCCAAGGCCTGACCACTCTTGCAGTAAAGAAATTTTTCCTAATCTAAACTTCCAATCTAAACTTCCCTTGACACAACTTGAGGCCATTTCTTCTCATCCTGTTGCTAAATGTGATGTGATGAAGTTGCATCAGTTCTGGAAGCTACATTGGAAAATTATCACAGTTTTTCCAAAGTGGGACAAGTGTGGCACAAAGCAGACACAGGATGTAACTAACAGGAAAAAAAGAGCTTTTCTGCTGCATACCACTACCTTTGTGTATGCCTGACCCTCCAAAGAGTCCTTTCCCCATGTTCCTCCAATCACCACCAAATGACTGCCACAAAGGGACAGTGAATGAGATTGTAAAGGTCCACCATTGGGATGAAGATAATTCAAAGGGTTGGTGATCAAGCAAGGGAGGGAAAGCTCTAAACCACACTTATATAAGATTCTGGAAAACGTGTTTTTGGTTTTATGCCTCAACTGTAGTCCTCTTAAAGACAATATTTGGTACGCTTCATCCTTCTTTGAGCTAACCCTGCACCTCCTCCTTTGCCTCTAGCTTTTAGCAGTGCACAACAGGAGTTCAGGTCCTTGCTTCTGTGACCGATACATCTATTTCTCTCACCCTTGTCTGTTGTGCAAGCACAGGATGGTTCCCTACACCCCCTGCCATCCCCACTAACCAATGACTCTTTGCCAGACTGAAAAAAAATGGCCAGCTCTGCAGCTGCTGCTATTAACAAACACAGCCACAGCAGCGGGTCCCAAACAGGCTGCCACAACTGTCCCCTTTCCCATCTTAATGAATGGTAACAGAGCTGCTCTGGGAGCCTCTCAGGATGGCTAATCCATACGACACCTGCCATATCTGCAAACATGCGAGGGAGAGTGCTGGGGCTATTAACCTCCTGCCATTTGTTTCTGCCGCTCCTAAAATGGCCATACAAATCCCCAAGACATGTTCCACTCAATACAGATTGATTTCCACTGCCTGCCTTGCACTGAAAGTCAAGGATTACATGGGAGAAACAAAAAGGCTTACGGCTTCTCCTTTTGCTCCATCCTTCCCAGGGGGGCCAGGTGAGCCCAGGGACCCCTGTAACAGCAACAGAACAATCATCAGCACAACATTAACACCCGTTGCAAGTGCAAGGACATGAGTAACGCATCAGGACAAGAATAAGGAATGAGGAGAATCATTTCAGTGCAAATATTATTTACAGTCTTGGAAGGAGCTGCTGCTAACATTAACACACTATGGCCAACTGATGAGCTGTTAATGAGAAACTAGGCACTCTTGGCCACTTAACTCTTATTTAAGAATAAATTAATATAAAAGCTCTGCAGCTAATTAGACACATAACCATTGAGTCATCTTAATATCATCTCCCCTCAGTCTCTCTGTCCACCATTTCATTGTCTCAAAAACCTGCTGTTTTGTCACTAAATACGCTTTTTTTTTTTTTTATTCCATCCTTGTACAGCACCCATCCCAAAGCTCAGAAGCTTCTAGGCACAGCTATAATGCACATAAGTAATGAGCCTAAAAGCAAACAGAAAATAAGTCTTGAAAAACTCAAGCAGCCCTCAGAAACTACCCTGGCCACCGGCAAGTGAGTCTCAGAGCTTGAATGGTGCAAAGCTGTAGAAAACAAAGGAAGAGAAGACCAGGCACCACTTTTAAAATCTTCCTATGCATCAGGTCGAATGGGACTAAATATGTTGAGGTTGGCAGTACAACAGCTAACGGGGACTGCAGCAAACACAGGGAAAAGGCAAGTTTTGCTGCATGCAGCTGGCAATTTAAAGAACAAATGGAGAATGCAAAGAGAATAGACACACAACAGGCAAGCCAACATACATGGTGAGGAACTGGCTCAGTGTTTTTACTTCTAGGCACTGCAGCGGTTTCTTTTTAAGTGCATTGTGAAAAAAGGCTCAAATGGGAAATGGACATGGGTGCTGCAAACTGCCACTCTGAGCTCTGATTAAACCGAGCTGGTTTGCTGTGTATTACTTGGAGGGCATCTTGCCTTGCAATCCTGAACATTTGCTATTTTACAAGACATGGAAAAAGTTTAAATTCCTAAAATTCTTCCTAAATGTTGTTTAAGGCATACCTGACAAATGTGTCCAAAGTAAATACTAGTTCATAGAGCAAGCTCGGTGCAGGATAATCTTTTTTTTTTTTTTTTTTTTTTTTTTTTAAGATGATGACACAGTAAGCAGCTAAAGGCTATTGCAGTCCCAAACTTATTTATGTTCGGTGCAAGAAAGGACATGGTAATCTTTGGCCTTCCATGTCTCATATTGAAGAAATACTTGTGTTTCTGTCTGTGGAGGCATCAGCACTTGAGCTTCTATTCTGTTTCACACTGCTACTCTGTTTTGGGGTTTTACAAAGTTTAGACAAACTTCATGCCCTTGAGATGTCCACACGATTGTCAAATGTGGCTGAGCATCATCAATAGGTTTAAAGATTTTAAGGTGTACTTTGCTGAAAAATAGTACAACAGCATAATCTCCTTTTCTTATTACATTGTTAACACAAAACAAGAAAACACAGAGGTAAAACAAAAAACTTAGAAGAGTGCCTGTTCTCATTAGCCTTCCCCAATAGCTTAAACTTCACTTTTCACAGTTTAATTAATAAAGACTTGGACTTACTTTTTCTCCTTTATCCCCTTTCAGTCCAGGAAAGCCGGGGGGACCTTCTTCACCCTAAAATACCAATGGAAAAGAGATGCCTCATATGAAATGCCAATACCATTCTGTGGTATACTGGTGTATTCTAGATGGCACAGTTATCATCTGTTGAGAATTGAGGCCAACTTCTCTGCCTCGCTGTAATGGTGCTGTTCTCAGTCACCTGTAACTTGCCCATATTTGAACAGGTTCACTTTCAACTTTCCATTCCAGTGTCTTCCTCTGGCTGACACTCCCTCCCTCCCCTCCTTTTTGTAAATACCATCCAGAGCCAGTCTTTTTCCAAGAACAAAATTAGAGACTTATCCTTGTTAAATAAAAAGTATTTAAAGCATAGAAACATTTCACTGAGAAACTCTCCTGTTGATACATTTCAAAGCACGACAACTTGAAATTTGGCATGGCCAACTTACTGCCATGCCAAATTTCCAACGGCATGGAAATTTTTGGAAAAAATCAAATGAGGGAATTTATTCCTCTTTATCTGCTCACACTAGGCCAAAATGTAACCTTGGAAACCACTCTGTTTAGACGTTATCAATAGGTATTTCTCATAGTCAACAGCTAACTTCACCAAAGATTCAGAGTAGGTTTCAGCCAGAGCTCTGTGAATGGAGGAGGATTATGCCTGCTGTAGTGGGGTACTTGGTCATGATGCACCAGCCTGCCCACGCCTGTCCTGCATGTTCATGTGCTGACCGATGGCACCCAGTTGCTGGATTTTACAGGAGATGTTGGCATGAGTCCTTTAATGGACTGTTACTGGTGTCTCTTCTACCTGAAACAGTGTACATCCATATGTGGGATGTAAAGCCACTAGCACTGCTGGCAAATGTCATGCCACAAAGCAGAGCTAAGTGACTGAGACCTTTTTCCCCATCTTCTTTTGTAAAAACCCAATAACACAGAAGAATGGTGTTGAAAGAGCATTAAAGTCACTAAGCAGTTGATGTATTTCTAAGTTGCCTGTATATACATAAGGACTACCTATATATGCAGATAAATTCAGGCCAAATTCTGCCACGCTCAGTCTTATATGTGACGTTTTCTCCCTGCATGAGTAGTCCAGCAGACTTAGATGGATGTATTCCTAGGGCAAGGTTCCAGTCAATATTAGACAGATTGACAAAATCTGGCCTTATTTATTCATAGGTTATTTGGCACTTAAAGGTTAATAAAAGATAGTATCTGGAAAGTATCAGTGCTGTATATGCAAATTAAAGTCATTAGATATGTTTATAATTACATTTTTTGCTAACTGAACCTTCATGAAGCATTCTGTCTAGAAATTTGCAATGCAGCTAGTAGTAAAAATCAGATCTGCTGTATTTGAACGGCTCCCTAATGAGACAGAAAACCCATCAAACAGCAAATGTAATTTTTAAGGAAATCATTTGCTCTAAGAGGTCAATATAACTTGAAGGAACTGCTGTTCCATGGCAAAGTGTGCAGCATAGGTAGGAGAACAGTTTGTGTCTTTTCTATGCAAAGTAAAGGAATACAGTTAATTAGCTGCTTCTTTCACTTTTTTTTTTCTTTTTCTTTTTTTCTCCATGACATAGCAACTCCTTGGCACAGCTGAACAAGTTAATCCTAGCATCAATCAATAAGTTTGATGTACAGTGCTTATAGAGCCATTCATGCTGGACAGAACCTCATCAGGTTTCAAGTCCAACCTCCCACTCAAAGCACCACCAACAGTGAATTCAGACCAAGTTGTTCAGAATTTATCCAATTTCATGTTGAAAACCTCCAACAATAAGGTTACTCCTCTTCCCAGATGCAAATGGTAACTTGCCTCCTAAGCCAATAGAATCACAGGAAAAGAAAAAGTCTTTTCCTTTTGCATTGTTTTAATTAACTAAAGCAATGTGATTTTGTCCTTCTGACTCTTAACAGATCTCAAGCAGCTGCCTACAAAGATCAGAAGCCCAGAGCAGATGTGTTGGCCCTCACAGCCAAGAGACTGCATGGGCATTTGCAGGAAAGCACTGTAGACTCTCTCCTGCTTGGTGATCGTACATGCTGAGGCAGTTGGTCATCCCAAACTGCCACCCACTGACCAGCTCCAGAGTCACCAAGCAGGGGAGAGGGGCTTCAGGAATATGTGATCCAGTAAAGCCCAGCACTGCCATACATCAGACAGCCCGGCACAGAGCTGACACTTTACTAGAAATAAAACTAGAGAGTTTTACCAGTTTGCAGTGGAAATCTTTGAGTATCCACCAGCTTTACCGGTTCCTCCCCAAGAAGAAAACTGCACAGAAGCAACCTAGACTCTAGAGACAGGTTTAATGTCTCCTGGGGAGCCACCACTGAACCCCTCCAGGCTAAAGAATGGAAAGGGCTCCTACTTCTGCTCCTTTGACCGACTCCCCATTAACCCTGGCTAGGTGCTTTGTATCCCTCATTAAGCACAAAAACCTGTCAGGCTAAGGGTAAGCTCAGCAGCTGTTTGAATCTCAAAAAAAGCACAAGAAGAGATTGTATTGCCTGTCTCAAAACTCTCACATTCACGAAGTAAGCTGCATAACCTACAGGAGTGAGCAGTGGAAGAGAGTAGGAAGCAGAAAAGCATCGATGCTGCTGTGCTTGCATAGTGCCAAAGTAGCTGTTACAGGCAGGGATGGGAAAGCAAGCAACAGCTTGCACCCTTTACTCACAGCCAGATGCCAAAATCCCCATTGAGGATGCAGCTAACTGGAACAGAGTCCTGTTGCCAGAGCAATTTACTTCACTAAGCAACTCTTTTTTTTGTTTGTTTGATTTTTTTAAAAAAACCTACCCAACTGCATGAATTGCATCACAGAACAATCACCTTTTCTTTTCTCTTGTCCACCAGATTTTTTTTAATCAGGTAAAATCCCAAGCATTGTGCTCAGCATGCTGCTAAGACCTAGAAAAGTGCTGGTGTACCCAAAAGGTGTCTGTTGCCTCCCCTCATCCCTTCCAATTAGGTCAGTTGGGTTAGCAAAAGATCTTGCCTCTCTCTCCAGCACAGCCATGGAAAGTTGCAATTAGAGAATGACAAAATTGGCCAAAGAAGAAATCACAGGGGCCTGAAATAACGTTATTTAAGAGGAGTTCTTGCTGGGGAAGTTCAGCTCCAGCAATTAAACTCAAAAAGAAGGCAGTAGATTTTCCTGAGTAATTTTCCCTTTTCAGGCTCATGGGCGTGCTGTCCTTTTCTTATCCACTGAAAAATCAGCCACCTATGTTTAGTTTCATCCTCTGTGCTGCACAGCCAGTGGCCTTTAATCGAACATTTCCACCAAAGTGAGCAAGAGAATAAATATGTTCATTAGCTCATCGTTGACAAAATATTTTTCAAAAGAGCCTAGATTTGGCAAGCTGCCATCTGATCTACAGCAACCAGAGGACTTTTCTTGCAATATGGCTGTGAAGTGCAATCAGTCACACGGAAGCAGACACCGCCGAGCAAGAGAGGACAGGCAGGTGCTGCAAGCACTGAAGTCATATACTGACACAGACTGTGAGTATACAGAGGTTACGTAGCGCACAGGTAGCTACATATTTCTACAAATGCCATTTTTCGCTTTTCTACGATTATTTTCTTGAATTACAGCAATGCTTCATTTGTTCCCTGCTTGGATCACTCTGCTGGACACTGTATGAATAAATATTAAATTACAGTCACTGTGCTCTGAAACTCAGTTTAAATTGTAAGCAATGTGTAAATATAATAAAGAAATAGCAGAGGCAGAGAGCACAGGCCAGTGAAATAGCTGCCAAGCAGACACAGTCTGCAAGTGCGCTGGGCTGAAAGATCCAGCCACCACAGTGGGAAAACGGGTAGGCTTTGGCAGCTGGCGTCAAGCCCTGGGGAAGAAAAGCTTATGGCATTCCTTGCACCAAGGCCAAATCTGGTTGTGGCACCGAGAGGGATAAAAATAATACTATATACCCACAGGCTGGCTGCCTTCCCAGCTTCAACACGACAAGATTCTGGTGGTGACATAAACCACACCTATCTGGTTTTGCCATGCATTTCTATTGTCACCCATCTAATTTATAGATATCTGAACTTTGAAGGCAGTCCCTTTCTAGAGAAACATCTGGACTGGAATTGGAAAGTAACAAGGACCAGGCCCTCCAGGGAACCGGGAAGAAACAGCAAAGGCAGAAGAGACTGTTGTTAAGGAGGGCAATATATATATAATATAGTTTCTAAGGCAGTTTCCCTTAGGCTCAGCCTACGCTTTCTGGAGTAGTTTCATGCTGTAGGTGGGGTGACCTGTTGCTTCCTTGGTCAATAGTTTTGTGGACAAAAACTTGAATGTGTAGGTGGTTGTACCTGTGAGGAAGTGCATTAACAAATATGGCAGCTTGGTTTAGGAAATTCCTAAAATACTGAGTACTGCAAGCTCTGAGGATGTAGCACTAGACAAATCACTCTGAAAACTTCGTCTTTCATTCCTCAAAGAATTGNTCTATGATTCTATGATTCTATGATTCTATGATATAAATACTGCAAGCAAATTAGGAAGGTTTTCTGAGCCATACTAAATGAAAAAGTTTAGGCAGAATTCAGTAAAAAGGATAGAATTTTGAATTTGCTTATATTTACTTTTTAATGGAAGTGTTCAGAGCCACAATGGATACAGAGCTAGGCCTAACCACTACTTCTGTCCTTCCTGGGGGGGCCTCAAAGCAGGGCTTACATGGGCACATGGTTTCTCCAGACCCAATGGACAAAAGGAAATGCCACATCATGAGGAAATTCAGAGCACAAGCAACTCACAGCTGCTGCAGACAGAGTACTAGGGTGACAAACAAAAAATATACACCCCTTGGCTTTGAGCATATCATCCATTAAAAATACAGAGGTACGCTGGGGAAGTATAGACACACCCAGATAGGTTCCTTTAGTAGCTGGTGTACATGAGCAGAGTTATCAGATTTCTGCATCTGAGTAAGGATGTTTTCCTGGTACACCAGGGTTACATGGATTCACCAGATCACACCAGCTCTAGGTTAGCAATCCCACCATGGTCATGAAGGTTGTTTTTTTTTTTAAACCTTCCATTACATGCTCACCATATGCACATATATCTTAATTTGTTGCATATCATCCAATGATTCATCTCACTTGGGTTATATTGAGCCTCACCACCCCACAGAATCACCTGAACATTATGTACATGGTCTGGGACCAAATTGTATCTACATTCCATGGCTGAATGGGGATAACTATGAAATTAAAAAGCAGATAACCTAATTGCTAGATGATATGTTTCCTCAGATTGGGAACAACTGATACAGGGATTTTGCTATATCCAGCCTTATAGCAGAACTTCTCTGAAAAGAAAGAGACCTAAAATGGAGGAGGAAGGAATCTGCAGGTATATGGAAAGATACAGAGATAGAACAAGTCAGTATTACCGGATCCTAGAGAGACATCAAAAGCATACAAAGGAATAATCCCTCAGTGATGCTTTTAAGCAATCTACTCAAGTTTAACTGCTTTTCTTTCCTCCACTTGCAGCTCCTCAAGCAGCTGCCAAGTTTACAAATATTTCTTCCAACTCGAGAACAGCTGTGGCCTATAATCACATATTTTATTTCAAACTCTGGGTTGTGGTCTATGTTAATGGAAATGAGAGCAAACTAAACAAGAAAATAATGGGAAAAAATCAGTCCAAAACACATGGTTTAGATTCTCATTTGCCCGTCAAATTCAAGTAAATCACTGGTCTTTTCCTTCATCTTACAGAGCAAATGACAGAAGATGGATCATTCTAAGGTCAATGCTATACATTTCTTTATTTTCTCTTCCAAACTGGTCTACATCTAACACAGAAGTACCACTTTTCTAATCCTAAAATGAAATAAAAGAATTCTAACCCTGTCACAAATGTTAATAAAGGTGTCATTGGGAGACCTTCAAAAATCTCCCAAGCAGAACTCCATGAATCACACACTCAGCATATTGACAGCTGCACAAACTGGGGGATCTATATCCAAGGTAGGACACAAAATAGCAAGGGCTGAAAGAGAAACAGAACAAAATGGGCAAGATGAAATGGAAACAGGAGCAAAACTGAACTGTGCAGTGTTACCATTTCGTCATTAGCACACCCCTCCCTCCTTTGTTAATTAACTTCACAGCATCCCTGTGAAATGAGAAGGCAGTTATAGCAACTGTAATACAGCTTTCATCTCACGAGGGTGACAAGTCAGAGGTACAACTGAGCAGAAGACATATGGAAGGTCACAGTCTGGGACAAAGATAGAAACTCACTCCAGATTTCCTGTGTCCTTGGTCAGTGCCCTAACCATAAGTTTATTCTTTCTCTCCTGGCTCTTTGGCCTGCATTTAACTTGGCAACCTGATGTTCAAAAGAACTGCTGATCCATGGTTACATGCTAAACTGTTTTCACTGTTTGATGAGAAAAGTGAAGAAGGAGGACAGAAGAGATGTCGCAAGTTGAGTGTGGTCTTCAGGTTCAAATGTCTGAGAACACTTCCAAGAGAATGCATGGTCTGGAAGGATGTAATATTTTCTTTTCTAGGTTTTTCCATTCAGGAGCTACCAACTTGAGGAGGGTGAAATGAAAGATTTCACAACTTTGCCTCCAGCATCCATACAAAAGAAATATTTTCTTGACAAGTATTGTAAATTTTGGGTTTGTCTTTTTTTAGTGTGGCGAGGCAAAGACAAAGGTTTCATTAAAAGCCAGGCATGATCTGAAGATCAACTGAGAGACAGAGTTACAGTGGATATATGTCACTCAACTCCATTTTCAAAATCTGCTGATCAGACAGGCAGCACAAATGACTGCCATTCTCCACTGCACAGATGCAGGATTCTATTAGCTTAATGATGCTAAAACCCTATTAATATCTTGGCAAATTTGACACCAAAACTGGCATTATCTTCTGCTTCCACAAGAAATAAGACATTCATCTCAACTTCAAGTTCAGTTTAGTTCATTCTAAGAAATGAAGAAAATAATCTCTGCTGGGTCTCTGTATTATATTCTGATTTAATAAACAGAAAGGTCATGTGGACATGATACACAGGGGTCAGTAGAACTCATAGGTTTGGCTAGTCTATCAGGAAACCCAGCCCAGTATGCAGACAGCTGGTTAAATGATAGTTAGGGGCATTTTTTGTACTGCAAACATCAAAGATTTTATTTAATGCATTGCATAGAAGTCAATTGTCCCCAAAAGTACTTCCCCAGGAGAAATTCAGGAGACCTTGTCTTTCAAGGGTCTCAGAACCCTTGGACCCTGTAATGAACTCCATGGACCCTACCATGAGACCAGAAGGGTCCTTCTGACCCTTCATCATATGATCCTAGTCATTGTCCTTCTGAGGAGAGTAAGTGCGTGCATCATTTTTCAGGGATACCAGCAGATACCTTTCTCTGAAGAAACCTGATACTCCACCTTTGCATCAAAATAGATAAAACAACAGCTGTGTAGCAGTTAATTTGACACATGGTCACCCATAAACTTGGCACTGCAGGAGAGAAGATGCACCAGAGGTTACTGATGTGATACACAGCTATACCCTAATCAAGGTCATTTTCCAGAATAGCCTGGAAATGTCCTAAAGACTTCAAAGTTGTCATTGGCACCCGAGATCCTTCATATTAGTTGCATCCCCACCGCAACACTCCTTCACTCATTACATAAGTAATTGCTGAAAGACTGGGGTGGTCACACACCTTTGACAACTATTGAACTGCTGGTTCATCTATAATCAAGACTGCCCCAACTGGAGCACTTACTTGAAGAAAGCATCTACCTCTGCAATGGGGAGATGCTGTGTTTGAAACTTTTGTTCAAGAGCTAGAAGAGTTGCTCAATGAATTGCTGAAATGTTCAAATGAAGAAACAGTCAAATGGTTTGGTTTGCAGACCTATTTACGATTGAACATACTGAATAGCAGGTAGAAGATAACTGGAATCTGTTGGTACCACAATCCTGCTACACAGAGGAATAACCTGAGAAATAAACTGGACTACAATGAGTTGGAATCCCAGAAGCAGGACCAGTAGCTCCTGAAATTCCAGGGTTTTTTGTTTGCATGGTTGGGACAAGAGGGTCCTCAATTAAAGATACATTTGTCAGATACTTTGAAATATGAAAAAACATAACAGCTCTGCTCCAAAAACTTCCTTGTCTCGAAGTACAAGCTGATGCTCCTTGCTGGCATCTGCCACTGCTCAGGACCAGACAAACAGGTTGCCAAGTGCTAGAGGGGAAGCGTTCACTGAAGCAGAAAAATAACCCAGACATGTACCATGACATTGATTAATTTATGTGCTTACATCTATAAATAGCACACAAAAAATAGTTCTGGTCTTGTGGATGATTTGCCACGTACTGGTTTATATTTTGCCTTGCGAGAAAAATCTATTAATTCCTTTTGCTCTGCTTCTGGGAAGTTCCTAATGCTTCAAATCTCCACACACCCCTCAAAAATTTCAGTAGCTCTGAGAAGAGCAGATTAGGGAAGAGGAGTACTGTGTCAGAGCCCTCCAAACTCCAGTGCCAATCTGCTCTTAAACATTTGCTGCTACTGATATTCCATATTCACCCCTTAGAGTTTATTCCGGTGCCTCACTGAAATAGGTAGAAAGCTTTTCCTCAAGATTAACCACATTATCTAGTCCATGATTTCTCCCCTCCTTGCAGAGCCCATTCCTCTCAATCTCTCCCTGCTGGTTAAATTTGCAAAATCACTGATCATTCTTCTCATTGCTCTCTGCAATGAGCAACATCTCTCCATGTCCCTCTTTAAATGTCACGCCCAAACTGGAGACAGCATTCTGTCTTAAGTCTTGCCACCACCTACTTATAAATTGCAGTGATACGCCTCTATTGACTGCCAAATATACCTGAGGCTGCTCAGTCAAGTCTTTGCCAAAATTATAAATTGTTTTGGTCCAACCAGACATATTTGTTTATAAAATGATGCTGCTCCCTACGTCTTTTTAATCTCAGACTGCATTACAAAGGTCATGATCATTCTTCCCATTTTACTTGAACACAAGAAAGGGAAAAGCTAAGGCCAAGTTCCCCTATGGAGCCAATGATATAGAGCCTGAAATACAAACTGAATCTCCAGAGACCCAAACCCACTCACAACACCACATTTCAATTCTCTTGAAATGACAACTACTAAGGGTCTATGCACAGTTTCACCAGGAACATAAACATTTGCCATGAAAAAAACCACATTTTCCGCATCTGGCACTTGCTACTATGTGCATGTTCACTACCCAGCAGGGTCTGAGACACAAATCATCATCTTTCTGTCAAAGCCAGGGACAACAGGCCTTGTGGACTTTGGGAGACAAAACCTCTAGGTAGTGCTTAAGAAAAAGGGTGAAAGGCCCAAAAGGGGAAATTAAAGATGCCCTGGGTTGTATTTGGGCATGTACAGCATGAAAGACGGTGCTGCCATGGTCTCCCCTGCCCTCAGCTGCACCTTCAGGGAGCCCATGGACAAGGCACCTGCACCTTCTCAGCCACGAACAAGGGAACTCATCCTGGCAACAGCTTTGATCAGTGGAACGGGGAAAATCTGGCTGCTTAACTAGATAGATGTGAAAACGTGTGGCAGGGAGAGGGGCAGGGAACACTTAAGATGCCTTTGACAGACTGGTGAGAGCAACTTGCTTTGTGTAATGCTTCAGCTCTCTGTGATTCATTAGGCTATGAGATCCACTTCAGACTGCTAGGAAAGCTTTTATATTTTCCACCTAACAGGCAGCTAATCCATACCTATCCACTGTAATATCACTCTCAGGAGCATCCCGCATTCGAACAACAGTTATGAATGACAGAATCAAGGCAATCTGTTTCCCCCCCCCAGTTCTTCTATCAGAAGAAGCACAAAGTTGGCAAATCTTTCTCACATGCTTCCTCTCCACACTGCCAGTGGATCTTGGCAGAGAAATACTCTAAAGAAACTAGCTCTGGAGACTTTGCAAACTTCTGGTTGCCAGTAGATGTCATTATATACCAGCAATGTACCTGCCAGCCAGGGGTCAATGCTGAAAAGAAAGAAATGTTTTCTAAGTTTATGTAAGGAAAAAACACCAAGTTACCAGTATTCTTGCACTGCTGAGAATTAAGCTGTCATGATGCACAATTAGTATGTGATCTGACTTTGAGTTGTTTATTACAATCTGCAGCTGTTATTCTGGGTCACAGAAAACCACAGAATTTATCTAAAACCCTCTAATTATTGTTAAGAAAAAGAACTCCATCAAACCATGGTTATTTAGCTGTGCAGAATGTACTTTAACTACAGTTAAGAGGACTCAAAAATACTCAACATGCAGACTGAAATTGCCCACATACACAAGAGGATTCAGAACATACTCGGAGTAGTAAGGCAGATACTAACATTAATACACCTCACCTTTTAATCAGAAGATTCAGAAAAGAAATCACAGATACGAATGACTCCAGTGAGCTGCATGACAGCCTTATAATGTAGATGGGGTGTTGTTATACAAGTGCTGGACTGAGAGGTTAAGTGCTGAGTGACCTTAACCAGAAGAAGTCAGTAGCTAAGAATGGTTCCCGAGACGGATGATTCCCAGCACAAAAAATAATAAGAAAAAAACCTGCAGATATTGCACTTTCACTTCTCACAGGTCAGTTTGAGCTACACTCACATTATTTTTTATTCTGCAATAAGGTAAGAAGATCCGAGTGGTAGGAACTAAACCCCGAGGCGGCAATATTTTCACAGCCATTGTCTCCAAGGAATACCAATTACTCGGCAGTTGGGGTTTTGTTTTGTTTTCAAATTTCAAACTCAATAGTATGTCTAAACTTGGAGATGTTTTACCATCTCATTACTGTCAAGATGTGCTCACTGAAAGAGCACTGCCTGCTGACCTGGGTGCTGATGTGCAAAGGCTCCTGCTGCCTGCTGCTTCCCTAGGCTCTCGGAGACACCCATCAGTTCACCAGCCCTGGGCAAACTGGGTGACTTTTAAGAGTATTGGGACTTGGTGACAATGTCTGAACACCACAGCAGCCCAAACAAGGCCTGCAACCTCGCTGGAGCACCTTCCCTGCACCGGGCTCAAGGTTTCAGCAGTGAAAAGGACATACACGTAATCTCTTGGAGCAATAATTAGTTTTATTTGGAAGTTGCAGGGATAAGGACTAGTTCTTGGTTCGTGCAAGCTCAGGCTCCATATCGTGTAAGTGCTCAGAAAGCACATCCTGCTTCTAGAAGTTCAGATGGTAGCTCCCCCTCCTTTGTGTTGAAGCTGGTTTTAGGCTCTCACCTTTGGCTCTTGCTTGAACTACACTGCAGCAGCCTGGCAATGCACCCTGCCAATCCTGACCCTGACTTGCAGAATCACTTTCCTGACTTGGACTTAGACTTGCTTCATCAACTGTGGACCAGTCTGGTGGTCTGGACTCTCGGCTGAACCTGGCTACTATCACTGACCCATCCTGCTCCTTTGCTGGGGTGCTGTGGATAAGACCTGGTTGGTGAGGTCCCTGCCCTACCAGTCATGGTATTGCTCCCAGCTCCGTTTCCCTTAGGGCACAGTTGGTCCTTGCTGCACCCTGACACTCAGGGACATGACTCTCAAACATTATAGCTCTGTGTGTCTAAAACACCACTTCCAGCCTGGGCCTTACCTGCAACAAAGTCACACACACAGCCCTTCTGGTCCCAAAATGCATCCCTTAAAAATACCCAAGCAAAAGCTCTCCTCTGCCATCAAACCAGCATGCAATATCAGACTCCAGCTATGCCTGCGGCACCTCTTGCAGGAGGAACTGTATTCATTTTCTTGTGCCCCAAGTTACTGGATGCTAGCCAGCTTCGACCCAGAGGCACAGTGCTCGTGCTAATTTGGTAAGCCAGGCTGACAGCACAGCACCGGGGTAAAAAGGTTACATGGCTTTCAGGTCAGACCTTTCTTATATTTGGCTGCCTCGGGGCAAAGATAGGAAGCACAGGGCTCTGTGTGGATAGACTGTATCTAACAGGGTAGATTTCCACAGCTTTTCCAGAAGCCCTAAAAATGGCAATAACCCCAACTTAGAAGACAAGTGAGAGAAGGGGAAGCAAAGCCTTTGTTTGAAGGATCTAGCAGGCAAGATATACAAAGCCTGGAGGGAAAGAGGTTCTACAGCTTCATTTTACAGGAACAAAGATTAGCTGCTTTGCCCAAGGTCAGCAAATCTGTTGGAGCCAAGTTTTAAGCCTGGGTCTCCTGCAGCCTAGCCCAGAGCCTGAGCTATCTGCCTGCTTTTCTTTTCTATGCTTGGTCTTGCAGTCACTGCATCTCTAATAAGCCAAGCCACTTCAGAGGTTTTATTCTTGTTAGAAACCCTATAATAATCCTTCTGCGTTTTTATCAGAGCAAGTCATTACCATGAAAAAAAAAAAACATTGTTAGGAGAATATAGACTTAATCTACTGAAGTTGTTTCTTATATCCATTGCTGCATATGTTATTATTAGCATGAAGGGAAACAGATAAAGCACAAAGGGAAAGCTTGGATACTCTTGGAAACACATCAGTGAGGGAAGTGCCAGTGTAAACCATAATGAAACCTCATCCACCACCTTTGCAGAAGGTGGGTGCTCCTGGTTAGAGTTTTCTCCTCTGACAGATTGGTTTCCTGTGGAAAATCACAGTAGTGATCACTTGGCCCAATTATTTCAAGACACCTTTCTTGTGTTTCCTACTCTTCTTCAATGTCTATAGACAGTGTTGGCCCAAGCCCTGAGTGGACTATGGAAACTTCTGTCCCCTTCTGGGCAATGAGGGTGTTAGGAATATTAAAGAGTGGTACAAAAGTCTAAGAATAGTTACCAGCAGTCACGCCAGGGGTCTAGCTAGCTCCCATCCCATCTGCAGCAATGGCCTTATGGGAGACTTCTACAGCCTACTGTCCTGCTATCACCAATCGCAGTTTGCAGAGACTTGCTGACGTCGTGAAGCAGAGATAAAATCTTTGCACTGACTATATGTTTACAGATGTCTCTCTTTAATTAACTCATACACACTTTTTTAAACACAGAAAATTTTAACCTCCAGAGCAGACTGCAAAGAGGCGCTCCAATACCTACTGTATGAAAAGCAACTTCATTTTGTTCATTTTAAACTTGCCATCACAGCTAGTTTCATTTTCTTCCCCTTAGCTTTTACAACAGAAGAAACAGTGAAAAATAATTTCTTACTGATATCTCCACACCACTCAAAGTTTGACAGATTTTCATCATATTGTCTCCAAAGTCATCACTTTTCCAAGCACCTTCCCATCTGCAGAGCCTTCTCACTGCCGTTGGCCTATAGGATGGTAGAAAGGTGGCTCAGCACCATTGCATAATATTCTGTACTTTGCAAGACAAGGGCATAAGTTTTTGAAAGCCTCTAAATTAAACTTTGTATGGAGGCATTAGAAGGGCAGGCTGGCTCATGATGTGGATGGCTGTACCCCAGGAATGCAGACCTCATACTCTACAGAACCTCCTTTGTCAAACATGATTTCCCTGACTTTGATCAGAAGTCACTGAAACCCCATCTTGCTTCAATCATCCTCAAAAATGCTTTTCAGCTGTTTCTTCTGCCCTCATTTGTCTCCTGCACCTACTCGTCTTGGATCAACAGAGGTTTGAAGATTTGAGTTGTAACCCTTGCAGGGTAACCCTGCAACAACCCAGGCAACACTACAGGCTTGGGGAAGAGTGGCTGGAAAGCTGCCCAGAGGAAAAGGACCTGGGGGTGCTGGTTGACAGCCGGCTGAACATGAGCTGGCAGTGTGCCCAGGTGGCCAAGAAGGCCAACGGCATCCTGGCCTGTATCAGAACTAGTGTGGCCAGCAGGAGCAGGGAGGTGATCGTGCCCCTGTACTCGGCGCTGGTGAGGCCGCACCTTGAGTACTGTGTTCAGTTTTGGGCCCCTCACTACAAGAAGGACATTGAGGTGCTGGAGCGTGTCCAGAGAAGGGCAACGAAGCTGGTGAAGGGCCTGGAGCACAAGTCTTATGAGGAGCGGCTGAGGGAACTGGGATTGTTTAGCCTGGAGAAGAGGAGGCTGAGGGGAGACCTCATCGCGCTCTACAACTACCTGAAAGGAGGTTGTAGTGAGGTGGGGGTTGGTCTCTTCTCCCAAGTAACAAGCGATAGGACGAGAGGAAATGGCCTCAAGTTGCGCCAAGGGAGGTTTAGGCTGGACGTTAGGAAAAAATTCTTTACTGAAAGAGTGGTCAGGCCTTGGAACAGGCTGCCCAGGGAAGTGGTGGAGTCACCATCCCTGGAGGTATTTAAAAGACGTGTAGATGAGGTGCTTAGGGACATGGTTTAGTGGGCATGGGGGTGTTGGGTTGATGGTTGGACTCGATGACCTTAGAGGTCTTTTCCAACCTTAGTGTATGATTCTATGATTCTATGATTCTAGGACCAGGCCATCTGGTCTAGCAAATATCCATTTGAATAACCTACGGAATAAAGCCGAAACATTGCCTTTCATGGTGATCCTGTTATAGAATTGGATATTTGCCCATGTATAATAATCAGTTCAATAACGTAAAACAGGTGAATGAACACACAGTAAAGGGGCACACATTTATGAGAAGAAATATAACAAACTATATCTAATGCCATAGGGATTAAACACTCCAAGGGCTGAAAGATGACAGTCAACAGTGGAAATTTAAGAACCAATACAGAGCAGTGGCAGCCGAATGACACCTAAGCAGGAAATCCACTTGAGAGCAGTTTACATGAGCACCTGTGGATGCATCACATTCTTTCCTTTTTTTATATCTATGCACAATTACTTGGTATGCACATGCATGTTTCTGCACATAAAAAGATCCGCTACCAGGCTGAGGTATTTAGGCCTGGCAGAACATGCTGGGCTGTTGCTTGAGCTATCACAGTGAATTTCCTGGTTATCAAAGTCACACAAGACCTCCTGTCGACATGAACTGGTTTTTTAGCTAGAGCTGCTATCATCTTTTGGTTTACCACTAATGATGTGCTTGGCATGTTATGTATTCTAAGACAAGCATCATTTTGGCTTTAACTTAGTGATATAACTGAGGTAATGGCCTGGAGAAGCAAGGCCAGTGCCTCTGCTGTCCTCCTGGAAAAGCACAGGATTTGCCCTCCAACAAATGCCTCAGACCTCACATAATTGCCCTACACACAATACTTGGCAAAAGCATGATCTGGCAGGTGTTTGGCACTAGCACAGCTGAGGAGCAATACTATAATAAGGGGATGATTTTAATCTTGTCATCTCAGTCTTTTCAAAGGTGAGATAACTTTATTCTATCAACATGTAGCATGTGAGCTTTGTGCTTATAAAGGAGTCCACAGCACATGCACAGAAATGATTGCACAGACTGCAGCTGTTTGAAGTCCAGCATCTCTGATCCAGTTTCCTAGCACTGGCCTATACTCATAAAAGTCAAGAAAACATAAAGCTGTCACAGTCAGAGTGAAAAATTCACTCTCATGCAGCCATTGCAGCGCAGCAGGCAAACAGAAAGGAGCCACGTGAATCCTCTCCTTCCAGCTGAGGAAGGGTTCCTACCTGGGAAGGGTTTCATTTCATGGGTTTTTCTCCTTTTTTCGGGAGTATAGATGGCAACTAGCATTGCAGGCATTTGCATCCCGGCTCCCCGTGGTTCTGGCTATTTCCCTCTCATAGGCACTTCTTCTGACACCGAGACGCAGACATGGTACTCCGCTCCTACATGCAATACTGATCCACTCTAGGCACACCGCCTGCATGGCTGATCCGCCCACTTACAGTCCTACCCCTTTCTGCTGCTGAAGGCTCACCTTTGCACCTAAGGCTGACCCCGAAGATGATCTTCTGTGTTCGGGAAATATTATACACACAAACACTTTCCCAAGGCAAGCAGCTCCAGTGCCGGCACGATCGGCAGCGGAGCGCTCTAGCGCGGTGCACAAGGGGGTTTCCTGAACCGGAGGAACCTCAGGGGAGGCGAGAGACCCGCCGGGAGCCCGCAGCTCACGCCACAGCGGCTGAGGAGACCTGGGTAAGGCCAGGAGCAATGGTGGCCAAGCCCCCACACGTGTAAAGGAAACCCCTGGGGAGCGCAAGTTCGTGCTGAAGGGTGCGCAGGAAGGGCGCTGAAGCTCTGCCAGCTCGACCAGGGAGCAATGGCATCCACCCGGCAGAAGGCCGTGTCCTCTCTCAGCCCTGCACCCACCACCACTGACGCAACTTCCAGACAGAGCTCCGGCGGGAACACGCAGCCGCCCCGGTGCTGGGCTGCAGCTGTGCCTGCTCTTACGCCAGGACCGGCCGGCAGCAGTGAGCCCACCTGAGGGAGGTGGCCCAGGCAGAGGAGCTCCTCCGCTTGGTGACAGAGCTCCGGGAGG
>VZTQ01006356.1:0-30089 GCA_013400755.1 Pelecanoides urinatrix | reverse complement strand
ATGGCGCTTACAGTTGGCAACAACACGGTTGAGATCTACTGGGTAAGGATGAAGGGGAAAGCAAATAAAGGGGATTTTGTGGGAGTCCACTGTTGACCACCCAGACAGGACAACAACACTGATGAATTATTCTATAAGGAATTAAGGGATATCTCTAGATCAACTGCCCTTGTCCTTATGGGTGATTTTAACTTCCCAGACACCAACTGGAATATCATACAGTGGACACGAACAGATCCAGAAAATTTCTGAAGCACATTGAAGATAACTTCTTGCTGCAGGTACTAAGGGAGCCGACTAGGAAAGGTGCCCTCCTAGATTTGTTGTTTGTAAACAGAGAGAGACTCGTGGGTGAAGTGGTGATTGGTGGCTCTCTTGGTCACAGTGACCACAAAGTAGTTGAGTTTCAAATCATTGATGACAGGACAAAAACTGCCAGCAAAACTTTCACCCTGGATATGGGGAACACAGACTTCAGGGTGCTGGAGAAGTCAGTTAGTAGGGTCTGCTAGGAAACTGCTTTTGAAGGTATTGGGGTCCATGAATGTTGGTCACTTTTTAAGAGCCATTTCTTAAGAGCACAGAAGCAAGCAATTCCAAAGTGTCAGAAGTCAAGCAAGTGGGGCACAGGGCTGGCTTGGCTGAGCAGGGATCTTCTTCTAGAACTTAGGTGAAAAAGGAAACACAGGAGGACTACAGAGATGCTGTTTGCCACTGTAGGGAGAAAATTCGTGGGGCCAAAGCTCAATTAGAGTTAACAAGCTGGCCAGCACTGTGAAGGACAACAAAAAGGGCTTTTTAAAATATGTTAACAGCAAAAGGAAGATCAGAGATAACATTAGTCCACTGCTTGATGAGGTCAGTCACCTCACAAATAAGGATGTAGACAAAGCAGAGGCTTCGCCTCTGTCTTTAACACCAGTGATGGGCCCTGGGACTTCCAGAGCCCTGTATTGGAAGACCGTGACTGGGGGGATGATAAACTCCCAGCCGGTTCTGAACTTGTTCGAGACCTGCTGCTCCAGCTGGATGAACATAAGTCCGTGGGGCCCCGATGGGATTCATCCAAGGGTACTGAAAGAGCTGGCTGATGTTATCGCGAGACCTCTCTCCATTATTTTTCAATGGGAGTCTGGAGAGGTCCAGCTGGCAAATGTACCAAATTTTCAAGAAGGGAAAGAAGGAAGACTCTGGTAATTACAGGCTTGTCAGTCTCACTTCAGTGCCTGGTAAAATTATGCAGAAGGTTATTCTGGGAGTTATTGAAACACACTTGAGAGACAAGACAGTCATTGGCCATAGCCAGCACAGGTTCACAAAGGGAAAGTTCTGCTTAACCAACTTAATTTCCTTTTTTAATAAGGTCACCCATCTAGTTGACCAAGGGAAGCCAGTAGATGTGATTGCTTTGGGATTTTAGCAAAGCCTTTTATACTCTCCCTCACAGTATTCTTCTGGACAAAGAGTCCAGCACACAGCTAGACAAATCCATAATACATTGGGTGAGCAATTAGCTAATGGGTCAGGCTCAAAGAGTTATAGTAAATGGGGTTACATCAGGCTGGCGGCCAGTCACCAGTGGGGTTCCGCAGGGCTCAATTTTAGGACAAGTGCTCTTTAATGTCTTTATAAATGATCTGGACACAGGAATCAAACGTACATTAAGTAAGTTTGCTGATGATACTAAACTAGGAGGAGCTGTGGACTCCCTCGAGGGTAGAGAGGCCTTACAGAGAGATCTGGATAGACTAGAGAGCTGGGCAATCACCACCAATTGTTTGAAATTCAACAAAAGCAAGTGCAGGATTCTCCACTTGAGACGGGGTAATCCTGTTTATATGTACAAATTGGGGGACGAGAGGCTGGAGAGCAGCCCCACGGAAAGAGATCTGGGGGTTTGGGTTGATGGCAAGTTAAATATGAGTCAACAACAGTGTGCCCTGGCAGCCAAAAGGACCAACCATGTCCTGGGGTGCATCAAGCACAGCATAGCTAGCCGGTCAAGGGAGGTTTGTCCCACTCTACACTGCACTGGTGCAGCCCCACCTCAAGTACTGCGTGCAGTTTGGGATGCTTCAATATAAGAAGGACATCAAAATATTAGAGTGTGTCCAGAGGTGGGCGACCAAGATGGTGAAAAGTCTTGAGGGCAAGACTTATGAGGAGCGGCTGAGGTCACCTGGATTGTTCAGCTTGGAGAAGAGAAGGCTGAAGTTGACCTCATCGCAGTCTACAACTTCCTCAAGAGGGGCAGCAGAGGGGGAGGTCCTGATCTCCTCTCTCTAGTGACCAGCAATAGGACACGAGGAAATGGGATGAAGCTGTGTCAGGGGAAGTTTAGACTGGACATTAGGAAAAGGTTCTTCACTGAGAGGGTGGTCGGTCATGGAACAGGCTCCCCAGGGAAGCGGTCACAGCACCAAGCCTGTCAGAGTTCAAGGAGCATCTGGACGACGCTCTTAGTCATATGGTTTAGTTTTAGGCAGTCCTGTGAGGAGCAGGGAGTTGGACTCGATGATTCTTATAAAGTCCCTTCCAACTTGAGATATTCTATGATTCTATATCCCCATGCTTCCTTTTTAATCAAGCCAGCAATGTACATTTATCTTTGATATATCTTTGCTCTCCATCAACAGCAGCACTGACACTCAGCAATTGGGCAGACACGGGGCACAAACACACTGGGTACCAAATACAATTCCTCCACAGATGAGGACAAGCTACCTCAGCTGGCATGAGTACCAAATAAACAAAACAAGCTGGCCATAAACTCAGGGATCTCCATGCCTACGCATTCATTTGGGCCAATCAATGTTGTTTGGCTATCCCAATCAAAGAAGTTCTGCACATACTGTGGGGTCTTTTTGTTTTTTCCCCTCCAATACAGACTTGCAGACCTATTTTTCTAGGCATGACAATAATACAGATGGAATGATGTTTTCTGACACTTTTCTGCAGAGATCAAAACATAAGAAAACAAGAATTTGCTTCAACTGCAGCACAACTCATATTGTAAACATCATGTTTCCCATCAGACTGCTGACTCTCACCACCTGCCAAACACGAGTTGGTTTCCAAAGGCTGAATCCTGAGTCTCAAAGGCTAAATAATGGCTGTCAGTGGGAGGACTGCAGGAAGATGGATGCAGAAATGTGTGCTTTATAGCTCCCATGTCTCTAGCCTGGCTCGATAATATTTCCTGCCATGAGCAACCCTCATTTAGATTGTAATTTCATATGATGCATTACCACTATATACAATCAATATATATCATAATCATAGAAAGAACAAATGAGAAGATGCAATGGCCATAAATGCCATGTTCTCGCTAGTGCAGCATTCTTCCTTTCAGACCACAATCCAATATTATTTTAAATTCCCCGAGCAAACAGGTAGCCGCAGACCCCCTGGAAAACAGAGCTCTACAGATTTTTAATCCCATTTTCAGTATGAACCATAATTTCTTCCTTAATACATCCATCTATCTCCTAGACCCTCCTGTCAATCTTTTTCCATTGTTCCCCACCACTTGAAATTTCATTTTCATGATAAGGAAAACACCCACAACCAGGTGTCCTATGGAGCTACAAGAGAAAGGTCTGCAGCCTTATTTTTTTTGTGGGGAATAGGAAGTTTGCAGCCAGAATTGCCTGGAAACCAATATTTTTTTTCATGTAAATTAGTGCAGTCATGCTACTTGTTTCCCATTGTTGATCACCATTGAACGTATTTTCCAAGATAGATAACCTAGCAATTTTCAGTGTTTATTCTGTATCCTCAGTTTTAACCTCTGAGTCTTAATACTCTGTCCTGTCTAATATTTGCAGTAAGAAAATACTCCAGCTTCTGTCCTTCAGGTTATTAATGAAAATATTCAGTTAAAAGAAGCAGTGTGGCAGTCTCCTCATGACCCAAATTTAATCCTGATGAAAAATTCAATAAACTTAAAATTATATTTTTGCTTTGTTTTTCATCCTTCCAGCCAGTTGCATCGCTGCATTATCCTCCATGAACTCACTGCTGCTTACACAAAGCAAAGATTATGATTTCAATTTGATAGCATTTTACATGGCCAATGCACAAAGGAAACTCAAAGAACATGAAGGGGAAAAGCAATGAACACTCAAAAGCTTTTCTGCAGAAGGAAGCATAACACAATATAGAAGTTCCCCACAAAGATCCAACTGTATCTTGCATCCTGTGCACTCCAAAAGCAACGTCCAAGCTACAGAAGGCAAAAGCAAGCGACTCTCATTTAATTAGTCCAATGAAGGATTAGACCTTACCTTTTCTCCTTTTTCTCCTCTGCCATAGGCTCTGCCCTAGAAATGAAAGAAGAGGGGGAAAGGTACATTTGATAGCAAGGATGTCAAATGACACTATAAATATATATTTCATGTTTTCCTTGTTATATATCTGAGATATATCTATCTATCTATATAAATATATATATAAATATATAGAGAGAGACACAAAAGTCACAGGAAGCTACTATAGCGAAAGTAATATTCTTTGGGCATAATTCCTTGATAATAATTCAGTGACAAATTAAAACAGAAAACCTATCCCCAATTCTTCTACTGCAGCCAGGAAAAAAAAAATCTTATTTTCTATTCAGGGCAGAACCTGATATTACATTTCCAAAATCAAAGATGCCAACAACCCTTATTAGAATGAATTTTACAGAGTGTTAAAGATTTTCTAGCCTAAAAACTCAGTCTGGCATTTGCATTAATTGCAGCTGGGGAAAGCTGTATCTTGGTCATCTAAATGTAAAAGAGTTGAGAGAGATTTGCATCTTCCTTGTGTTCAGTTGCCTCATACTGTCCCCATGGGATGTGCAGCTGTGCTATAATCAAGTACACCCAAGTTACATATTTTAATTAGAAGGCCAATACTAAATCAGTTATCAGCTGTATTCAGGGATGAACCCACCCATTTCCCTCCCTCCAAGAAATGCCGGTGGGTGCCAGAAAGATCAGCTTTCCCCTGGGATAAAGGCCCAGCAGAGGGAACATATTCAACAGGGCACATTGACATTGTGAGCAAATTCTCATCATAAAAGAGAAAACAACTACTTGTATTTCCATCTCCTTAAGTAAAATCATTCTGGTATTTCTTACTTACTGACTCTCCTTTTTCTCCTCTGAGTCCAGGAAGCCCTTGGCTGCCACTTTCTCCCTTGAAAAAGAAAGGGTGTTAATACCATAGAGTTAATTCATTCCTTTCTTGACAGGCATAGAAATAACAGATGAGATTTCCTCTTACACCTCGATGTTGGACTCATTTGTGAAGTGTACATTAGTGTTTGTACTTTGTGGTCAGCTTTCCATTGCTTTGATTTTTTGGTAAGCAACGCAACAAGGGTTTGACTGAGATTGTGGACGCTTCTGATCCCACCAGGCTCTGCTGCCAAGATTTCAGCTCCTGCCATAAGGACTGGGTATACATCATTGCATTTATACTGACTTCAATGTCCAAGTTCTCAGATTGATTTTATATTCTATTTTTCATATGAAAATACTGCTAGAAGCCTTCAGGGTGCAGAGAGCTTTCTCTTGTGAGGTAATAGAAAATAAGGATTTTTGAAGTAAGTCAGGAAAGACTTGGAAGGGTGGGTTGCATAAGACCTAGAGGGTGCAAACCTAAAATATGGAAAAAATAAACCCGTAAACATTGTCAAGATTTTTAAGCTATTTTTTAAAAAATTCAAACCCCATTGTTTTCATTCATGCTAAATTTTCATGATCAGCTAACTCCTCCCTTCCCTTGCAGAACTGTGCAACACACAGAGTTGCTCTCCTTGCTTGCTCCAGTGGAAAAGAGGGAAGGAAAGATAGGAAAAAGACAGTTGAAAATATACAAATTATGATAGGTAGAGGAATGAAAACTGGAGAAGAAAATACATAGGGAAGAAAAGAGAAAAATGGTCAATCAAAAACCAAACAAAACTTTTTTTTCACTTGTCTCCTAAAAAGGACAGGGATGAAAGGGATAAAGAATCAAAGATGATGCATCATTTCATAAATATTCATCAGATACAGAACTAAAAGTGGTGCCAAAAACAGCAAGTGCAGAAAAAACACCTGCAAATCATTTTCACATACTGCTTCGCAGTCGCAAAACTGGAAGAAGGACCAGCTGAGGATATACCCGTTACTAAGAATAGTTTAAGGTTATGTGCAGTATTGCCACCAGATCCTTCAAGGCCTCTAGCACCAGGAGCTGCTGGAGAGCAGAGGGCTCTGCTGACACACCTCTACCTAGCTCCTGCCTGATTCTCACCCAAAAGGTATATACCAGAAATACGCTGTGCTGAGCTCCGTATCCATCACTGACAAATACAACATCCTCACCTATTTGTACCTCCCGTCATCTTTTGCTTGTAGGGAGTTTAGGCACTTCGGACTTCAGTGTAGACATGGCAAAAGATGGAAATATAGTGAAGCAGGACCCTCCAGTACCACGGCAGCAATAAGTCCAATGACCCTTGTACTCCTCAAATCTCCCCACATGGACCACAGTAGGATTTAATTTTGTGGCTTTATTCAATTTGTCCTGATCTATGCCCCCAAAAATGTGCTTAGCTGCACCAGACACTGAAACATTTGTCAGGATCATGCCTGCTTTTCCTCAGATGAAGACAGGCTTTTGAAAGAGCAGGAAATATAAGTTTCTTTCTTTAACATTTATCATTTTTTTTGCCAAAAGAAAGAAACCTCACAGTGCAAGCAGCATATATGCAAAAACAATGTCATAGTCAATTCAAGTAGGCTGTGGCAAAATTCGTAAAAGTTTTTATGCAACCGTCTCTTTTAAGTCACTTAAAGTACATCAAAACTCCTTTCTAATTTGGAGGAAAAAATACATCCTGCTAGAGCATGTCTAATACACTGGTCTTCAAAAACTTCCCAAAGGCAGGTAAGCAATATCATTTCTATGATGTGGACAAAAACAGATCTCACAGAGAGCAGAAGTCTGTTGACCATCAACCCAGTGCCCCAACCAGCCAGGCTGGCTGCCTGCAAACACAGCACGCAGAGTGAGCACGGAAGGAAAATAAAGTAGACTGGGCTGTCGTTAGCATCTAAAAGTTATCAATAGGACCCAGTTTCAGGCATGTTAGCCAATTCTTCGAAAGCTATTTCCTGCCTCGCTCTTCCTCAATAACATTCTTGACAGTACGTCCTTCCAAAACTCTGTGTCTCCATGCATTACCTTCAGTTTGGCAGCATAAATGATTGAGACAGAGGTGTTCGTCTCTGAGGGATTTTTTCAATTTTTCTAATAACTGCAAGCGCTACTGTTTTGCCCTACCTTTGGAGACTTAAATTAGAGAGGAACAGAAACTCATTATCTTCCTACACTGGTTATACACTTCATGTATTTCCACTGGTCAGATGGTACCATAAGAAAAGCCTGTCCAAACCTCCTCCCCTAAAAGAAGGAATATGCTATGGGAGCTCAGGATAGCAGAGCCTGAACACCAGTCTCTCCATCTTCAACTCAGATAGACGGCAGCCACATTCACTTTACTTAATAGACCCTCAAAATGACCTTTTTTTTTTTTAAAGAAAAGAGAAGGAACCATGTAGCCATTACTCCTTCTTTGGATAAAGAGTGAAAAAGCCACCAGCTACCTCTGGTCTAGGGAAAACAAAAGAAACCCAACCCCACAAACTGTCTTAGCTTAGAGAAGGAGCTTCACAGTCCTCCTGTCCTCATCAACCTCTCCAAAGATCCCTGTTTTGGGGCAAGGTGGGGGTGTGTGTGTTTTGTTTTTTTAACACTGACCTCTTTCCCTATTAGTATCATCTGGTGGGACTCATTTCTCAGGTGACTCCCACCAGCTGTGTGCTCTTTTTCTGATACAGCTGAATGAGATGCTCTTCTGGGTTCTTATATGGCCATATAGTCTATCACAGGGCATTTCTCACTATCAGCCTGTAAAATATTTTTGGACAATGCTTAAGTACCTGCAGCCTCCCTAAATATCCCTTGGGCCCCAGTTATTTAGGGGTAGATTTCAGCTTTGCAATTCATCGCAAGTAAGAGATGCTCAGTAGTAATGATGTCTATAGAGAAAATGATGAATTTTGACTCAGAGTCCTGATGTCACTCTGTTTCCACCCTTTTCTGATGATTTGCTTCTTTATGCATTTGTTTACTCCCACCTCTCTGTTTAGCCAATGGATGCTTGGCCTTTTCTTATGCTGTACTCGCTTGTTAGCCTGTTCTACTTAAATCTAAGAGCATAGTAGAGATCTTATGGGTTTTTTTTTTTAGTGTTTCTTGAAGCCCCAGCTCTTGGATTCAAGTAACAAATGGAAATCTTTGATATTTGTTACCTTAAAAAAGCTTTACAGTCCTCCTCATACACAACAACAAAGCTTTAAAACACAACCCTTGCACCTTAGAAATGAGAAACCAAGTTGAATGATCCTAAAATATATTGTAAATGCTTATAACCACATAATGCAGAAGCCACTCATATTTTTGTGGGCCCTTAGCCTTTCCTTAATAAAGTACCAGGTGGTAATATTGGGGAGATGCAAATAGCATTCACTTTCTTCCTCATGGCCAGCATTTTAGCCTGGGTAGCTCAATAATGTTGCGGAGAGAGAGAGGGAGGAGGAGAGAGATACTAGTTCCTGCACACAGGGCAGGGACTGTGACAAGCTGGTCCTTCTCAATAGCGATGCAAGAACTGCTGTCAAGGGTGGTATACGTTATTTAATCACAACATCTTTGCAAGTCAGGAGCAAAATCATTACTTGCATTATTTAGGAGATAGAGAAGCTACATAATGTGTCTCAAATCATCACATTTGTACCAAATTGTTGTCAAAGCCTGGATTTAAATAGCATCATCCCCAGCTCCCTGAGACTCTGACAAAGTCCTGCCCCAGCTGTATACAAGTCTCAGACCACTATGTCCAGGGAAAAGTCACACACACCTGCAGAGCTCTTCAGCAACCTGCCTGCAGGAGTGGGACAGCCATTTTGGGATCTGTTACAGAAAACCTGCTGATGCTGTGCTTGGATATACACTGTTTTGTATTCAATCAAGTATCTCCTGTAGCCCAGCAGCGTGCCATGTTACCTAGTACAGATATCCTCACCAGTGCATAGACCTTGTCAAAGAGATGAAAGACAACTGGATGTTGCTGCAGGGTACTTTTATTATTATCATCATTGTCCTTCTGCAACCTTCTCACAACAGTCACGGCTCTGCCATTCTTCAAAACAGCCCATCATTATTTAAGTTGTCACAGATTAAAATAGAAACTTGCTATTTATATACGCGTGGAAGCATAAGGAAACATTTTCTGCAGTTTCAGTCAGGCACATCTGAGCATTAATGTGCCCATGTTCTTTCATGTTATCAGAAAACACATCTCCTCATCATCCAAAACTTCTCCCTGCAGACAGCAGACCAAACCTTGCCAAAAAACGCACAACACATTGCTGAGGATGTCTGACCTTTCAAGACTCAAAGATTTCTCCTTTCCCCTCCCACAGTGTTTTTGGTGGGATGCAATTAGTTTATTCACCAAACAGGTATAAATTCAGTGACCGAATTTGCAGAAGTGAGTCAGATGGAAATAGTTTTGAATACAAATTGTTCCCAAACATCTTTTTAATCACACAGATGGTGAAACTGGGAACCACCAATACCACCAAATTTCACCTCTTCAGCAGTGTTGTGAATCTTTGTTTTATTCCAGTACAAGTGCTCCCTTTAAGTCAATTGTCTCACAGCTCTATTTGTAACCAAGCACAGAAGGAAAATGTGTGTATGCTGAATGTCCACATGTGTATATCAAAGAAGCTTGCAGAATATGTAGAATAATATAGAGGTTGCACTGTGAAACTTGAAGCAGAGATCACAACCACTCTCCTACCCTGTTATCTAGGAAGGAGTCCTGAGGAAAGTGGCCTATATTTAACATCAGCTCATGACTCAGACAATCTTGCTAAGGATAATAGATTGTGCCTAATCCTTTACCCTAGCCTCAGGAAATTTTGCAGAGTGTGACTGGGAGGCTGTTACCTAACCTATGGATATCTAGTACTGCTGAGCAAGGCACAGCACAGAAGCAGCACATGGTTTTCCACGTGACTTATGAAAGCTGTGCATGACCTAGTGAATAACACTAACTTGCAAAAATGCCAGTTTAGAAGCTACAAGAAAAGAATTTAGAACACACTTAGTCTAAGAATGACATAAAGCAGCAACAGAGAAGCTCAAATGCAAGCCTGGAGCAAAGATACAAGATGGCCAGAGTCACCTGTATGCCAAATTGACTCTTATTTCTCAAAATCAACTCCTCAACTTACTCTGAAACTATTTTCTTTGTTGTTGGTGGTGGTTTTTTGAACAAATGAACTAGCACATATTACTGACCTTTTGACCTTTAGGACCTTCAGCGCCAATTGGACCTCTCTCCCCCTAAGACAAAAAAAACATGATTAGTCAGACTGATCTTCTCATTATATAATAACAGAGCAAGGGGCCCAATCCCAAAGCAACTGAGGACAACAAAAAAGTTTTCAGGTTTTAGTGGAGAACAGACTAAAAATTATATACTCTCAAGAGCAATGACAGTGGAACTGGCTTCTAAGTCCCAATCACCACCAATATAAGCAAGCACACTGCTTTTAAAACCTTGTGCTTGCTCATGAGATTTTTTTCACTGCACCTATATTTACCTCCAGAATCTCTTCCTTTTTATTTGAAGAAGGATGCACATAGCTGGGCTGGATAAGAATAACGACTTTGTTTTCAAGGTTGTTACCAAGACTACCAGCATGATCAAAATCACTGAATTAGGTAAAGAGAAAACACCTGGAAAGACTGTCATTACCTCTACAGACATCCCACCTGTCAATACCACATGTCTGGCTCTTTCTATGAAGTGCTTTTCACCACTAGGTCTTAAAGTGCTTCACAAATACAGCCCTTCTTACAACTCACTTGCACGGTGTCATACTTCTACTTCCAAACCCATCTCAAATGAAACACACTCATCTCAACACTCACCTTTTGTCCAGCAGGACAGGAGCAGTTGACAGTCTTGAGGTGGCCAACTTGCTCGTTGCCAACAGTGGGCTTCACTTCCAGGGGAGGTGCTTCTGTCAGGACCGTGACCTGGCACTACACCCAAACACTTAAGATCATGATGAAGCCTTTGATGCTAGAAAGCTTCCTCTTCCACCCGCTTTAGAGAAACTGCATAGGCATTTCTGGATAACGCACAGCTAAATGAGTCGTAGTGAGGAATGAAATCCCACAAAAGCCACTCATTCAAGCACTAGGGAAAAACGTGGCAAAATGAACAATGAATCTCTTTAACCAGGATCAAGGGGAGACGAGTGAAAGGAGAGTGGAAATTTCTGATGAGAGCTGGGCATAAGAAACTAAGCAGCAACTGGTACCGTTTTAGCTCTTCCCAAATAAAACCAGTGGGAAATGTGTTGAATATTTCATATTGAATATCTGTTGTTCCATCATCACTTCAAGGTTTTGTTTCCCCTGACAGTTTCACAAAGAAAGAGTAACTTGGAAACTTCAAATTTCTCATACTCATCCCTCTGCAGTGATCCTCTTCTGGCGCTGCTACATTACCAATTATATAGTTAGGTTTCATTCACCATCATTAAAAAAAATGATAATCCCACACTGTCATATATTCCCTGATTTATGTAACAGATTTCAATGAAAAGTGTTCATGTGAAAATGAAAAAAATGACAAAAAGAAGCTTACTGGTCCAGAGGGAATGTCACAGCAGGTCTCCAGCTCAGCATGCCGAGAATCACAATAAATAACCATCCGCTGAAGATCAAACTAGAAGACAAAGTGAGGCAATAGTCTCAGAAACAGTAAATTATTAAAGACTGCGTGTTCTTTTGCTTGGATACAAACAGTGCAGACAAATACAAACAAAAACCCTATGGGGCTAAATTCATAGTGATTCTATGGATCCTGTAGTCAATCTCTCTCTCTCTGTATCAATAATGGTCCAATATCTGAGCATGCTTCAAGAGTGCTGAGCTAATGAGACCGGAATATGCCTATTAAAATTCTGGTGCAGGTTTTCCTACAAATAAGGAGGCATGCTAATCCCCATGCCCTGGCCAAATTTCTGTCTGAGAAGACATATTCTGACCACCTCCATTCTTCCTAGAATTTCATCTAGACATAAAGTTTGTTTTTCTCCTGTTGTGCCTTGCATCTTCTGACCATTTACCCCTGCGTGAGAAATGCTATTAGCACATTTAATATGCACATTCTATCCATTTTGCACAGCCAAGAAAGATTACACAAGTCTCAAAACACCAAACAATCACACGTAAGTTATACTGGGTTAACACTACTACTGGACAATCAGGTCCAACCTGATTGTCTCAACTTTGGTTCAACTGGACCAAAAGTGATTTAATATCAGGTATTTTTTCTGAGGAACTGAGAATATATCATGACTCTCCTGAGTTAACAAGCTTTCTCTTTTTCCCCATCTCTTCCTATCACAGGTGGAAACATTCATAATGCCAAGATCAGACTGCAAAAGACCTTTATGTGTGTAGTTCAATACCCTGTCTGACGGTATTTGTGGATGACTTTGTCTCTGATTTTAACTATAGACTATTCTGGGACAGAAAGATGAAATTAATTTCTCATTTTTAATCCCTATTATGGAGATACTGACAGTCTCACATAGGAAAACAGTAAGTCATGTACATAATGAGATGCCAATCTGTCTTAGCTATGTAACACAGGTAACGTTTCAGTGATGCTGCTTCAGGAAAAGGGTCAATTACAATATAACCCCCAAAACCCCATTCACATGCTGCAAAACCAATGCTGAACATTACCCCAGCTCTAATCGGCACGCGCAGTACTTACATCAATGGGAACGCTATCATACAAGCGTTTGCCAATCACAGTCTTTCCTTGAATGTCAATGTTTTCCCTGTCTTCAATAGGCAGTATCTGCACCAGTCTGCAGTCGATGTAAAGTGAGACAGCCTTTGACTGAATGCTGAGGGCAATTTTGTGCCAGCTGCGGTCAAAAAGATCACTGACTCGTGCATTTCTGAAGACCACTCTCACGGCATCCTTGGTGAGCCCAATGGCATTGTACTCCACAGCTTTGTTCTCTCCATCCAGTCGGATTGAGACCTACGGTCAGACAGAAATTATTTTGCTAGTAAAGTACAAAGCCTCCTCCTTCTTCCTGCCTGCCATCCATTGTGACTGACACCCCAAAGTCAAGGATGGTATAGGACGTGGTGAGAAGCCCAAGCAAAGAGCAGAGGACAGAGTTTTGTTTGAGATATGAAATTGGACAGGGAGCCTACACCGATTCTAGTAAATAAGATGGGGCAGGGCACAGGCTTGGTGCAGACCCATGACCATCTAAAGAATTCTCTTTTGGATACAATCCTCAGCATGATTTCAGCACATGCCACCTTCATGCCTCCCAGGCAATGCTTGGGCATGGTTGGGTGGTAGCACATGTCAGAGGCATCTACCCAAAGGTAGATAGACAAAGTTGAGACAGTTTTGGATCCCTCTATTCTGTGCACTCCTCCACTACTTCCCTCTGTGTGCTTTGTGCTCTTTAGTACCCATCACATGTTCTCAACCGTCCCACGGGGCATGGACAAATCCCTCATTGCCTGGTATGAAACCAGTCTGCAGAGCTGTAGCACTGCCCACACTTTATTTCAGATGCTTTGAAAAGAAAACTGAAACACACAATAACGGTCATGCGTTAGGCTCAGAGGAGACCTAGGACCATGTATTACACAGTGTGGACACAGCCAGGCCATGCCACTTATAGTCAGTGCCAAAGACTAGTTCCTGGCCTAATCCAGTTAATTAGAAATAGAAGACGCGATACCTGGGAATACAGGAAAGTTAGAAGGGTTTAAGGACAGATGACCTCAAATGCCTTCCTTTCTGACTAAAATAATCAAGTGTAACACAAGAAGTGAGGTCCTAAGTGATCATTCTTAAGCAAAGCATTTTCAAGTGGGAGTGGAAAAAAAAGTCCATTTTAATTCTGTATTAAATCATGTCACTCCACTTGATCACTGCAGAATCAAAATTCCACTGCTGCCTCCCTCCATCTTTCTCCCACTACCCATCTCTGCCTCTCTCCCCCCACAAGCCATTCCTAATAGCATCTTGCTACGTCCCCCCACTGTGTTGCAAGCTATGGGGCAGGCAAAAACAAGCTTTTGAAGACACTTTTAGTTCATTTACAAATTGATTTCTTCTTTTACCAAAGTAAGGCAGTTACCAGCAAGCAGCAGGGAACGGAGTAAAGTGCAGAGCCGAGGGAACAAGCAGTGTGTCCACAAGTTGCGGTGCTGGAAGGAGTTTGGCCACATCGGCACCAAGCTGTGTCTGATGTAAGCAGCCCAAGGTAGGCTGACTCCAGATCTGACCCAACATCTCCACGCAGCTGAGCACCATGCTGGCTGGAAATGCCAGCTCAGATCAGCGATAGCTCAGAAGTGTCTGCAGTCTGTAAGCTCTGCAGGTCTGCAATGTAGTGGCCAAACCGCTACTGACTTTACATGAGACAAGGCTCATGAGACTCTAAGGCACTTCTGGCACCACAATTTAAGACACTTTTCAAAATATTACTGAGACTCTTGAGTGCTTTTTTTCTCTCCACAACTAAGCAGTTCAAGTTTCCAGCTGTCTCCAAGAAATACTGAGTGATATACACATTCTCATGCTACAGGAATAAGGAATGCATGTAGCACAGTAAATCATGTTTCATTTAACAAAGTGCGACTGATAATAATTTTCATATGAACTTTTTACCATTGCCTGAAACTCACTTAGCTAAGTCCTCAAACTGCACCTATCCTTCACTGTGAGTTCCCAAAATCCTTTCAAATACCAGTCCCAAAGCAACAATACTGCGTTACATGGCTACGTGAGGCCATGATGACAGCCCAGTTTAGAGTCATGGGTAACGCCATCAGCACCATGTTTGTACTGAGCAGAAAACCATACATCCCATCCAAAGCACTCCTTCCTCAAGCACATTCAAACCCCTAAACTATAGCATGCTGCTAAACCCATGCTATATAGGAACAGAAAACCCTTTATTGTACCCTTATGGTATTTTTCTTCTGAGAACATGAGAGTAGTTGACAAAAATTATTAGATCAAATTCTACAGCAGCCAGAACTCAGGCTTGTGAAGCAATAATAGGTGTTAAATCCACATCCTAAGTAGGGAACCCATAATGCCTTTGCATGATATCTAGAAGTCCGTGCAAAAATTTCACATAGCTCACTGCTCTGTGGTACATTTGTGTTTTTCCAAAGAGGCAAAATATTTTCTCTAAACAGAACCACCTGAACAAAACAACCAAAAACCCGAAAGTGGTTTCAAGAGCAAGGATGGTATATTTTTCTCCCCCTTTCCAGCTAGTACATCTATTTGCATGCTAACAACAATCAAGGTCTATGCAAACCTTCCTCCAGGGTTTGAATTAAAGGTAAAGGATTTTCAGCAAAATGAACTGAAAGACATGCAAAGAGGTTTTTACTAGTCCACAAGGAAAAAGGAGCGGGAGGTTAAGGCAAGAAAGTTGGTTCATGCAACAAAAAAGAAACAAGGCTGCTTTTGCTGGCTGCAAAGGGCCTCGTACCTGTGGTATGCCATACTTGTCAATAATCTGCCAAATATACCAGTCTTCTTTTCTGGAAGCCTTCCGGAATTTGAAGGTAGTTACAAAGGCATATTCATCAGGCAGACCTTGTGGAAATACATCCCTGGCATGGGGAGGGAAAGAGAGAGCAATGTATCAGGATTAGCAGTGAAAAGCAGAACTTCTTGTCCCAGCAACACTTCCCAAAAGTATCACACAGTTCCTACAAAATCTGTTGGTTTTGGCAGTCTGCAGAGAGATGAACATGAGCTTGTGCCCTCTGGGTGGTTCTGTCCTTGAGGAGTCCTTTTTGGAACAATGGAGAAGCTCTCAAATTAAATAAGAAACAGTGAAAATCTGCAATCTAGTATCCATCATGTGAAAGCAGTTATTTTTCACCTGATGCTTCAGTTCATGCAATCTGTAAACCATTCTGCTGTCTTCTAGATGCTCTAGAGACCTGTGACATCCGACAACGGCCAGGCACACCTGAAACTCTCTATAAATATATAGTTATAGCAACAAATATTGTAATATTTGCCCCAAAACAGGCACTAAACCTCATGCTTGCCCAAAAAGATGTTCCTTGGCTGATGGCCTGGCAGAACAGAAGAACCTTCTCAAATCAAACATTACAAACACATTAGTTAGAAATTTATTCAGTGTGACACCACGATCCATGCATAAGTCTGAGGTAATCAAAACCAGCACTCCAACTACCTCCAATCTTTTGGGATCCAGGGGTCAAATTCAGAGACAACTACAATTTCTACATTAATAACTTTTTATGGATTTATCTTGTGTGGACTTCTTCTGTCTCCCCTTGAACTCAGGTAAAATTATTACATACCCAACATCCTTAGGCAAGGAAACACACAGCTCTGCTACCCACTGTGTATGACCCTTCCCTTGTTTCTTTAGGACCTAGCTCAGTTCTTATAAGGGACGACACAATGAACCTATTCTTTTTCTTTTTTTATGTCATTCATGATTTTGCAAACTTTGCTTATAAGGCCTCTAAGCGATCTCTTTTTCCAGCTGAAGTCCCAGTTAACTTCATTGTTCCTCACGCCCAAGCCAGCCTGCTCCTCTGATCATTCCTAAATAGGCCCTTCCTAAATATCATGTCTTTGCTTCCAGACATCTGAGCAGTCAGGCATAAGGACCCATTAGAAAACAAAACACAACGGCAGCAATTAATGAAGAGCAAAGCAATGAAGACAGATTCTCTTAAGAAATATTTGCCATAGTCCATCACTATGCAGAAATTGGCACAAAGGCACACAAAACTAGAGGCTCTTAATAGTGTTTAAAGCACAAATCCTCAAAATTTCCAAAACACTTTGTTTTGCAATTACAGCAAAGGTTGAAAGACAGTCTTTCCTAATGCCAGAATATTCAGTCATCTTTTAATCTGTGCTTTGAATTTCCTATCTTTTTAGCCAAGTTAAAAATTCAGAACACTGTGGTTTCATTCCCTACTGTGGCTTTTGCTATATAAAATGCCCATGCAGGCTATCCACCATTATAAGCTGGTCTTCCCGCTGGGGACACAGGCACTCTGTGAAGTCTTCCAATACGAGAGAAAACTGAACCAGGCTCCCGGTAGCTCCTTTACAAAATCATTCCTTTAGGAGAGCAGACAAGGCTGTCTCACTTCTTGGTACTAGCTATTCACAAACTAGCCCTCCCTGGTCACAGACCCACCTCACCCCAGCACCCGTCTCCCATGGCACACAAAATAGCCAGGCACTCCCTCCCTTCATGACAAAACAAGAAGTGTGTCAGTTGCCACTCTTGTGGCAGAGTTGCCATGGAGAATACAACTGGCATGACCGGGACACTGAAGGCCACCAAGAAAGTCTATGGGATGTTTGGTGAGAGAGAGTCGGGTCAATCACATCAGCCCTCCCAACAGGGCACCCTGCCAGGTCCCCTTCACCATTGCCATGTCTTAGTGCAAATTTCCTGTCAAATGGCTCTGTACACTCATAGTGTCCAAGTTTGTCAGAGAAGAAGATGCATGTTTCAGTTTTTAACATCCACCCCTTCAAGAAACTTCAGCAAGGTGGCAATGTTGATAGTTGAAAAGGCATTGCTTATCGCCCCATCCTCTTGAGCAAAAACCATGAATGTTTCTACAGGAGAGTGCTGCCAGTGGGGGCACTTCCCTATAGCTCAGCTCCCCAAACTCTGTCATTTCAGCATACGTGGCTAATGCATTTACCTTCACTCACTCCTCACCACCTACCTTCACCGTCACAACTGGGTTTAATAAGTTCCCTCTCTTTCTTGCCCTTTAGGATTCTGACTCGTGTTTTGGGCACACACAATGCCCCATACAGAGTATTGAACTACTCTCCTAGCTACAGCCCACCACCAACTCCAGCCTACTGAGTGAAAACCAAGCAGAGAAATGGTTCCTCAGGTAACCCAGTGGTGGCACAAGGTAGTGGAGTAACAGCTCTGGGGATGCTTTGCTCTCCTCCTGATCCATAGCATTTTTGTTATCATCACATCAACAGGAGCTGGACACATGCTTTCAATGCTGCCTTTCCCTAATGGTTTTTCAACTCTGCATATGCAGGTGTGCTTCTTTCCAAGTATGAATTAAAGGGAGTGGCTGTGACTGTGGCATCACTGCTTTCCTGAGCAGGGAGGTATAGGAGCATGTGGTTGAAATTAATCCCCCAAGATATCACGTTGAGCCTTGGGCCTGACAATCTACAACCAAATCTGGAAGAGCCAACTGCCGGCCTCTGTGCTAAGATAGTCTTTCTGGATACCTCTGAGCTGGGAATAGGAATATCACCATGCGACCTTAAATTCAAAAAGGATTTTCAGATGCTTAATGCCCACACAAATAACTGGGAGTTAGGTACCTAAATTTCCTTGTGAATCTGGCCACACCTCATCACACAGAGGCTGACAAATGGCCCATCAGGTAGATTTAAACTGATAGAAACCTATAATGACCTATTACCTGTCACCCTCAACTGATTTTTAAAGGTGCCAAAGAACTCACTGCAAGTTCCCGACAGAGAAAAGCTTTGTGCAAAAGTGAATCTAAAGACACTCTCATTGCTCTGAAGATATGATAAAAACCGTTTCTGAAGTCCTTCGTCCGTGCATCTTTTACAAAGATGCATCACTGCATAAATAACAAAAACTGTTTATGAGTTTTCATTTATTTCCTCACTAAAAAGTGATCTCCATCTAGAATCTCAGCTTTACTTAGGAATCCAAGGGCAGGAATTGCTGTCCCCAGAAATGTTTTATTTCCTTCTTTCACTCAAGGCTGAATTGAACTGATGATCCATATTATGGAGCTTTGCTGGATGCCTGATACCTACAGGGAGCACCCTGCCAGCTCCTTGGCCTATAATTCTGACAACAGGATGGATAGCAGAAGAGGCCATTATAAAACTTCAAGACAAGAGAATCCCCCAGTGCTGCAAGTTAGTCTAAGGGTTGATTAACCCAACTCCAAGGTCAGGTGAATCACGACTTCTACAAAGAAAAAAATATAATAACCAAGCAGGACATTCTCTTAGCCATTGCTCATTTTCACAATATAGCCTCCTTCTTACATGCTTTTGTTTGGCATAAAAGTCTACGTCTGTGACAATCAGCATGAGATCCTACATCTGTAAGAACAACACAATGGAGAAAAAGAAGAGTATCTGTTCTCATTTCAGACACTGAATGTAACAACAATTAATAGGGTGTCTGCATTTGGTGAGGAAGGGCATAATTAATGTATTTGGGAAATTTGACCACTTCAACAGCTAAAAACCACTAATACTCAATGTAACTCATTGACTATTGGTGGTTTTCGTGTCTGAAACAAGGCTGGAGAAAGCCAGTTCTTGCCCATATGCATCATATCACCAGAGGATCTCAGAATGACAGAAAGGAAAAAAAAAAAAAAGGAAAAAGAAAAAGCAAAGACTGTAGAAGGATTGTCACAACACAGAACCAACCCCAGCCATACATCCTTGGCAGACATTTCTTTGGCATCTACTTCAGAAACCTCAGTGATAGAATAGATAAAACCTCCCTAGGTAATTTCTTCCTGTGTTTCACTATCCTACATGCTACAAAAAAAGTCTATCCTAAATATCACTTGCTGCAGTTTAATCTTCCGGAAATAACTTTTTTTCCACAAGGAACCATGTGAACAAGTTGTTCTCCCGTCTTGGCTGCAGCCTTTTGTATGTTTATCAGCTCTCCCCTCAGTCTTTTGTTCTCTAAAAGACCAAAAAAGCCTTCAGTCATTCCACCTCAGCCATGCTTCATCTCCTTTACATTGTTAGAAGTAGGAGACTATATCCACACTAGTAAATAATGGTCAGGGTCCATTTGCTAGCCATGAGTGAAGTTCAACTGAATGCTTCTTTCCCAAAGAGAGTGATCGTATCCAAACTGCCTTTGGGGAGCAGTCTCTGGCATGCTCCATCCTCTACACCAGGCCCACCAGGCATTGTCTGGGATAACACTGCTTGACAGCAGCCAAAACTAACTTGACATGAGCACACAAACAGGTGAAAAGAACAAATGATACGAGCCTAGAGCTGGGGGCCATGAATTCACCCTGTTTCTTTGGATAGTAAAGAAGAAGCCTAAAAGGAATTCCTCAGGTGTGCTCCTAATAGACATTCTCCTACTAACTTCACAGCAAATTTGAACAGACACGTTTCTTCTAGATGACAAGCACTTGTCTGGCAATGGAGATCATGAGATCAGATAGGGGCCACAGCAAGATCCTTCAGCTGGGAAGGCTGCTCTCACCACTTCCTTAGAGCAAGGAGCCGTGTCTCTCATCCCTGCATAGCATTCAGCATAGCATCTTGGCCTTTTTCCAACTCCAGCACCATGAGAAATTTTGGGACAGGTCAGAGACCAGGCCTAACAGCTGCTTCTGGTATGGGGGAAGAGTGGGGGAAAGGGAAAGACGGGGCCAGCAGAGAGTGGGAGAGGGTGCAGCACTGAATCACAAAACCCAGATTCATTGACAGTGGAAGGGACCTTTTGAAATAATCTAGTCTAAAGAAGGTTTTTCTTGTGTTCAGATTGAATTTCATGTTTTTGATTTGTTCCTATTGCTTCTTGTCCTGTCACTGCATACCACTGAGAAGAGTCTGGCTCCACCTTCTTTGCTTCCTCCCTATCAGGTATTTATACACATGGATAAGATCCCCCCCAAGCCTTCTCTTCTCCAAACTGAAGAATCTTAGTTGTCTCTGCCTTTCCTCATATGAAATATATGTTTGGGAAGAAGTAAGGAACAAGGAAGCATTCAACAGGCTTCATGTTTAGTGTAGGAGGTCTTGGCAGTTTGGGGTAGAATTTTCTTCTCTGGGGAGCAGAACAAATGATGAGCCCAGGTCAAGAGCTCATGGAGAAACCCAAAGCAGGTAACTGAAGTCAAAGTTGATGTGAGGAGCCAAAGTCTCCAGACAAACCCATCAAAAAATGTGCCCAAAAAAACCCAAGACGCAGAAACTGGGGAAGACAACACTGTACAAATAAAAAGAGCAAACAGATCATGACTAGAAGCTAGGCCAAGCATCAGGAAGTTCTGTGAGGTGGCAGCTGGGATGAGTACCAAGGCAGGCTGGAACCAGATGAGGCCAGAGAAAATTGAGGGATAGACATGGCAGGAGGAGGGCTCTGGAGTCAGGACTAGGAGAAATAGATGGAGAACAGAACAGGATAGTGTGCTAAAAGCACGGCATTAGTCAAGACAATAGTAATGAGAAGCCTGAGTTCCCAAAACCAGACATCTGGGGCACAGTTTTGGCCAGAAGACCAATTGAGGAGCCATAAGCAAACAGTAGGACAGCCCCAGTTACCTGAGGGGTGGGAAGAAGCACCAGCCAGATTTAGGGACTAGTCTTCAGCCAGCTAGAGAGATCTGTAAGTCCCTTGGTGACCAGTACATTGATTGCGGCAACTTTTCTGGCTGTTGTGCTTGCTTGTTCACAGAAGCATCACAGGACACCTCATCACAAATGTGAAGAAGGTTCATAGTTGTAGGCTCCAGACTGGAAGATAAATAGGCACATTTCCCAGGCAGCTAAGCTGCCACTCTGTAAAAGCACTAGTGCTTATATAAAAGGATACAAATCCTTTAAGCAGATAATAAAGTGAATTACATATATTACTCAGTTAATGATTTTGTATCTAACTATGAGATGTTGCTCTCAGGTGCTAAATGTTACTCAAGGTTATCTGCAAGACAGGACAGATGTTTTTGTTGTGTTTCTTATTCCAGTTATCAGTTTTGTGCAGCTTTAGAAGATTGCATTTTCTGTGAGCAATGACCCTACATGCACCATCTCAGAATCCTGACATCCAAAGGCTAAAATGAACCAAATATGCAGACACCTTCCATGGTGATATATCCGTTTGGGTTCATTTCCAAACCACGGGAGTATGGAAGTTAAAATACAAAGGGCTGAAAATATAAAAGTTCTTCTTTAATTCCATCTTTCAGTTAATCATTCAAAAGGAAGCTTAATCATTTCAATATACTAATNTGCTGGCTAGGGTTAAACTACAACGTTTTACTTCTAATTGTCCTGGGCAATAAAATATTCTACTTATTTTTAAAACAACAACAACAACAACAAATAAATGGGTGCAATGTGAGCAGAAGAAAAGTCAAATAGCTGGTTGGTCTGGCTTCACTCCCTCAGTCTTTCTGGGAAAACAACAACAGAAATAACAAAAACAAAGTACTTTAACTCTTAATTTGAAAAAGGAATGCAAATGAACAACTGTCTGCAATGTCTGTTAATTTTTTCCAGCAGTTAATTACATTCATTGTTAAAAGCGTGCCTTTCTTCCATGCTGTTTTTTGATGTCATTAATAGGTAGCCACCGACTTTCAGTCTACCACTATCCTTAGCACCAAAGACCCTTTACTAAATTTTGATTCCCCAGAGGTTCTTACAGAGAGCAATCACCTCAGTTGCTAACCACTTCTTAATTTTACCTGACTACACTGCACTTCTTGAATTTCTCACTGTTAGACTTGTTTCCCAGTTATTTAAAATTTCATTCACTCCATTCCTATCTACTGAATTATGGAAACAAAGACTGGATACAGCATCCCAGCAGTGGTGATTCAGTTGCCTGATATGGAGATAGTCAGCTCATACTTGACAGTTCCTGCTCATACACCCAAGGACTGCACTAGTCCTATTTGTCATAGTATCTCCTAGAGCTCAGATTCAGTAGATCATCATTCTCAGAATTTCTAAGAGCAAATTGGACTTTTTAACTTCAAGGGCTTCTTTCTGTGTAGACTTGGTGGTAATGCTTTACAGTGATAAAGTACACTATCACTAGCTGTTACAAGCCTCAGCATGCAGACTTTCTACCCAGAGACTGCTGTGAGCCAAACAAAATAGGTTTATTCCCCTCCCCACACACACCAGTTATGTATATACTACTTATCAAGACGAAGGTGTCTTCAGTTGGCTGGCCTTCTCCCAGATCATGAAATTACTTACCATGAGACTTGACATCATTTATGGACTTTAGAGCAAACAGTTTTCCTTTCGGTGTATCATATTTGTACTTTTTTTTAATTTTTAAATGCTGGGTGTTTATATGGAGAAAGAGGGGGAGGGGATAAGGGCAAATCAATCCAGGTTGGCTCCAGGATGAAAAAAATATTGCAAAATCGAACAAATGTAAGTCACAGGACAATCTCAAAGATGCAGTGAGCTGAGTAAAAGAGCTAAAATAGAATAAAAAATAACAGCCCTCATCCATAAGAAGGAAAAGAATTACTATCGATTTTTTAAGCTGAAATTCAAACCAGCACAGGGAAATTTACAGCAAAAATGTTAATGATGACAATTCAATCTATGGCTCATGGTTACTCAGTGAAATTATGCACTCACTCTTTTCAAGGCTAATGCTAGCAGGACTCAAATGACAACCCGAAGAGAAACTGTTCTGATAGACTACGACACAACTGGCAGCCTCAGGTCATAAAAGGCTGCAAGGACTGAATCCATGTTGACACAGGATTAAAAATTGCTCATTCTTTTAGGGGGCCAAAACTCATATTAGTTAATTGATAACAACATCTACTAGGAACTGGTCTCTTGTGCTTAGCAACTACATATCTCAACAGGAGTGCTACCAAATATTCCTTTTAGAAGCCTTAAGTTCTTTTGTGAATTTCTTGATACTGCTACTCACAACCATTGAGATACACCAAAACCAGCTCATACTCTACCAGGATGGAGCCTGTAGTTGGTGTGGAGGTTCCTGACCACGTTGTGTAAATTTTGTGCCAGCAGAATTGAAAGAGCTGATCAAAGCAGCAATTTATGTGTAGGTACAAAGTTAACCTAGAGGAACCAAATAATGTAAAGCAGAGGCTCAGATGAAAATAAAGTGAAAAACCAGGGTACTCACTCAGTTTTCTGAACAACAGGGAAGCTTCCAAGTCGCACATAAGCGCTCTGAATTCCATTTTCTTTCATTCCAAAAATCTGTTTCACACTGAACGAATCCATCAGGTCAAATCCTGTCCATAATGGGATTGTAAATACGAGACATTGTTCAGGCAGTCTTCAACTGTACTTAGGTAGTTATCTCAGCCCACAAACACAGCACTTCAGAGATTAACACTGTTCTGGTTGGGAAAAGCCAGAACAAAATTCTGACATGGTCTAATCTTCTTAGTCCAATAACTCAAAACCAGACATAAATTCAAACTGTAAAAAGTACTGGAGAGATTAGAACAGAGTTCTCCAGAAATCAATAGTTATTAGAATCATAGAATCATAGAATCACTAAGGTTGGAAAAGACCTCTAAGGTCATCGAGTCCAACCATCAACCCAACACCCCCATGCCCACTAAACCATGTCCCTAAGCGCCTCATCTACACGTCTTTTAAATATCTCCAGGGATGGTGACTCAACCACTTCCCTGGGCAGCCTGTTCCAAGGCCTGACCACTCTTTCAGTAAAGAATTTTTTCCTGATGTCCTTATTGTTGGCATTGCCACAACATCCTGAAAATCCTGTATAATTCATTAATCCCTATGTAGAAAAACACACAGATGCAGACTGAAACACTTATTCATAGAAACATAGAACCACAGAATCATAGAATGGTTTGGGTTGGAAGGGATCTTCAAAGATCATCTAGTCCAAACCCCCTGCCACGGGCAGGGACATCTTTCACTAGACCAGGTTGGTCAAAATTCTGTCCAACCTGACCTTCAACACTTCCAATGATGGGGCATCCACAGCTTCTCCAGGCAACCTGTTCCAGTGCCTCACCACCCTCATCATAATTTTTTTCCTTATCTCCAATCTAAATCTACTCTCTTTCAGTTTAAAACTGTTGCCCCTTGTCCTGTCACTACAGACCTTGGTAAAAAGTCTCTCTCGGTCTTTCTTATAAGCCCTTTTTATATGTTGAAACGCTACAATAACATCTTCCTGGAGCCTTCTCTTCTCCAGGATGAACAACCCCAACTCTCTCAACCTTTCTTCATAGGAGACATGTTCCAGCCCTCTGATCATTTTCATGGCCCTCGAATAGGTCCATGTCTTCATTGAAAACAGCTAGTCCAAGACACTTGACTACATACACTTTTCAAATCATTTTAATGTGACTTAGTCCAATCAAGTCATCATTATCACAAGCTATTAATCTTGATCGTAGGCCTTTGTGTAAAGCTTCTGATTTTGTTCTGATATGGCTTATTAGCCCAAGAATAAACCACACATGTGGGCCTATGCAGCTCCAGAGTCAATATGGTCCCAGCCACAATGAACCCATGCTTTTGTGACATGAAGTTCCAGCAGCTAAACCCTGCCAGGGACAGTGGGGGTACAATTGTGCCATGTTCCTGAATGCATCCAGTTCCTGAAGGTGCAGTGCTGTATGGATGCAACCATCCTGCTTTTAGCTCCAAAGCGGCTCCACAGGATGCACATCCAAACTAATAGCTGCTCCCAGAACCAGACACACTGTGGAGTTAGAGGCAAAGGCACTGCAAAAGCCAGGTTGAGAGTGACTGAGCAAAGAACCTGTGTTTTTCTTTTATTTGGGCTATTCTAACCTCTTCTCCCCCTCACACATGCAGAATTACATAAATTAACTCCTGCAGCTGTAATTCCAGCACGCAAAACTGGTGATAGTATAGTAGATTATTTTGATAAATTGATTTTGAACTATGGCAGTGTTTTTAACTTTGTTCAGTTAGTGAGCCCCGAAAACTTTTATAGGACAGATAAACATTTTTGTGTGGTGAACTTAGGCCCTAAGATTCTCGGGTTTCTCAATTGCCCTCGTGAACCTTTCGTGAACCTTTCACAAGCCACAGCAGCGTTTGAAAACAGCTGCAAGAGGAAAAGGCACCCACCTAATGATATTATTCTTCAAATTTAAAGGAATAAATAGGTGCAAAAAAACCTGTGTGGGTCAGTCTTGAGGCAAATCAAGATGTGACAGCAGACAGCAAATAAAACATAAAGTTTCCATTATGGAGCTTTTTGGGAAAAAAAATAGCTTTTTCTGAGGAAATATAATCTTAATTCTTTGCAAAGACAGAAATGGTTGCCTGGTGCCAAGTTGAGGCCTCTTCTATTACAGTAACTTTCCTGGCTGTCAACAGCTTTTCCCTCCTGTCCACTCTATTTTCAGCTATTACTGGACATTCAGGAGGGCAAATAAGACAGTTAAGATGCTCTAGGGCCTCATGGCTCCACCTCATAATCACCTCTGCAACAACTCCAGTGATACACCCTTCTGACACACTGTAATCAGCCACGATTGCAGCTATAAATCACAGCAAATAGACCCTACCAGAACATGAGAGCTCCCTTCTGGCTATCTCATAAAAAACCAGTATGACCTGTCCATATAAACCCTCCCATAGCTCATTTCACCATGCAGTACATATCCTTCATCTACACTATCCACAGAAAAGTGAGGAAGACAGTTGAGGGTTGCTGGTAAGAAGAGACCACACTGACCGGCAAGGGAAATTGTTAACCATTCGCAGCAGCTGAGCTGTGAATGGTGGAGGCTAAAATGCTGCCCAAGTGATGTTGTAATGTCAAGTCACCAGAGTCCTCAAATTGTGGAGTATTGCTCATCTCATGGAGCTCATAAAGCTCCATCACTCAAAATACACAAGTGCATGACAGAGTGACATGAACTTGCTAAGTTTTCTCATCATTAGCTCAGACCTAAACTTACTCTCATCTTTCTCTGACAAGTCAAGCTAATGTTCACATCATAAGCAACTGTGAAGGTGTGCACACTAACATGCTTTTCCAATGGAAACAAGTTAAGAGTCAGATTTAATCAATCTCTTTTTTTTTTTTTCCTGAGAATTCCTAACAACTTGCAGTTTAGAGAGCCTAAATAACATCATGAAACATATGCAAGGTTATTAAAACTATTTTGCAAGCAGAACTTGCAGTAATGAAAATAAGTCATGCTCATAACTTAGACTATCTCATTTGCTTTCAGGATTGAATAAAGCACACAGGTAAATCATAATAACATTTTTCTTATTCAGGCTATGGATTGGCAAATTGCAAATTTCTTGATATATTTTTCATTAAAGAATGAGTCAGGTTTGTTCTTTGAAAATTGTCATATAGGTCCACAGGAAAGTTAAGCCCTAGATGTGTCAGAGTTCACACTCAAAACCAGCTAATGGTTTTGTTTTAATCACACTATTAATTTGTTCTGTGTCAAATTGAGATATTGCCTCCACTTTCCTTAGAGGCAGCTATGAAACAAACAATTTCATGTTTACAGAGCACTTCACATGGGGTTCATCTGGTTAAATGTCATCTCTCTAGACAGGGTAATAACAGAGACTCTCATTCAGTTAGGCACAGAGAATCAAATACAGGTGCTTCTGGGGAAAGATTAATCTCATACTAAAACAGATGCCAAAAGTGCATGTTTCCCTCCATTAACATAAAGAGAGCTTAAGATGCTTAGATTGCATGCTAAACCTCACCTAGTAAAGGTCTATAGCTGGTGAGATAGCCTCCACTCTTAGATACTCCATTGCCAGCCAAAGCCCATGAGGTAATGGACACTTTGGTTGCTGAAGGATTTCAATACCATTACAGAAAATGTGGCATCGGGCCATACACTAAACAACAAAGAACTGTGCTGAGGATGAGTTGCATCCCACCTAATTTTAGCTGTCTAAAAGGAGGCATCTGATGTATGCAGGTCTCCTTGGTCCTCTTGTGGGTCAGCAGAGAGATGTAGGAGTCTCTAAGAAGATGACTCATGGCGTCTGTCTCGGACCTATCTACAGACAGGCTGAATTGCTATTTGGCACTGCCTACCTCCTTCTATTCAGCAGAAGGGGAGCCCATACAAACAGTAATTGTCAGACTGCTGAAGCTGGGTGAGATATGTTCTACTCATAGGGAGTATGCATTTTGCGCAGTGGATGAAGCAGAAGGGGGGAAAAATGTTAACTAATCACATACAATTTATATTTACATTGTCTCATTTGCCATCAGGATTGAATAAAGGTTGCAGATTTTTAAATTCAGACCAGCAATATCTTAAGTTTGCTATCCTGACCATTTACTGTAACAGTTTCCTTAAACAGATACCATTGCACTTATAAGTGGGAGAAGAAACAAGCAAACCCAAAATATTGTCATTTGAGCTGACAAATTAGTCAAAGCAGATTGCCCAGGTGGGACTGGAAAGAAGACACATAGGGAAAGTTCCAAATGAATTTGTGTTTTAAACAACTTCTAAGATTATTTCAGCTGAAGGACAATATAGTATTTTGTATTGTTATTAATTTGTCTACTTCATGTGCCTGGAAGCACTTTGGTTTGAGTATGTTCCCTTGTTGACTTCAGGACTGGAACTGGGATTGTGAGGGAGACAGCATGATGCTTTTAATTTAGTCTTGAACTACAATGTTCAAGTGAAAAAAAAGGAGATGCTGTAATCATTTCTCCAACACTTGAAGAGGAATTTACACCTGGCACTGTCTGGCTGCTAACGGTGTAGTGGAGACAGCTCACTTAGATCTTTCCCCAAACATCTCACTTGCCGTTTAGTCTGTCGTACAGCATTTCTGAGCTGGAGTGATAGCAGAAATACGGATCGTCCATTGTTTTTTCCACCACCAAGGAGGGACCACATTGTGAGTGCCATAGGGAAAACTGAGATCCTACATGTAGCTCCCCAGTCCTCTCCGCAAGTGAAATGGGAAAAAGCATACCTGCCTAAATTAGCAAGGACAAAGCTACTGTTACCCAGTCATTGCACCACACTCAAGCACAGGATGAAAGGGTGGGACTTTCCTGTTCTCAGTTGCTTTGATTTTAAAAGGTGTTTTCTTGTGTACCAGGGCAGGTGTGGTTTCCCAGTTGGCTTATAAACTATTTAATCACTAATGCCACAAATATGGTAATTAATAAGATGAATAATGCTCTTTGATCATAAGCCTCCAACTTCATTATAGCCACTAAAACAATATGGGGCCACTGAAACCCTCTAACATGATTACATCTCCTGAAAAGCAGCACACTTTAGTCCATTAACATTAAAATTAAAATAGCGACCTGAAAGAGAAGCTCAGATTCCTAAGAGCATACTTGGCTTGAAAAGCAAATTCTTATGCACTGCTCTGCTGATCAAATCAGCCGAATGTCTCTTTACTTGCGAGTAATTACTGCCTTGCAGGAAGCAGCCCATTTTTCCAGAATCAGAACACACACCCAGACCTGCCTGTTACAGGGAAAAGATGGAACAAACTTAGCACTGGACAATTTCTATATCGTTTAACTGTAATATGCAACCAGATTCTTTTTCACAGGAAAGATGTCCACACTGCACCCAACCACACCCTAAAGCGTGGCCAAAGGATGATCAAACAGCTCTGTACTTGTCCAGTGGTCCCACCCATTTGTATCCAGGTAATTATTTCAAGACCAGACTAAAGGGCCGTGGTTGGTTGCCCTGAGCATGAGCTGTATTTCTGCCTAGCTCCATTAAGGATCTGATATGGGTGGCTAGTGTGCATATTGAGATTTTCCTCTCTGTCCTGTGTTCAGGGACAAAAAAAACCCCAAATTAAAACAGCACCCAAACCCAGAAAACCAGAGCAACAAAGGGAAGTTTTAATAGCCAGGAAACACAGCAGTGTGCACATTTGGAAGGTCTTCTCAAAGTAGGAGAGAGCCATTAACAACTTTAGTCTGAAGAAACATTCTGAGAAAAGTCTCGTGTTTTGCATTCCCAAAGAGACCAAGATAACACCCACAGGGGGAACCACTGGGCTACTTCTAATTGTGAAAGTTTCTGGTGGGACAACAGCCTCCACAGGGGAATGTGGAAAGCAGGTGAGAAAGAATCATAGAATCATA